>JABWTJ010000389.1:801996-1010029 GCA_016801875.1 Solanum sitiens | reverse complement strand
CTAATGTACCTTTTGGAATTATTGACAATTTTTTTGCCCTTTTGGCTCCAAACTCTATAATATCAACCTCTTATTTAAGGTTGGTGTTTTGAACGATATTTACTCAAACTTAATCTCTGATGATTGAGGCGCGTGAGAGATATATTGATGTCACGTAAGCAAAAAAGATACACAAAATTACAAAAAAAAAGAAAGTCCAGAAAATAATAGAATCTTAGAATAGTTAATGTGTATCTCTAAAATTTCAGTCATAATTTAGGGATTACTTGTAATTTGAACAAAACAAATTTAGATAATTAGAACTCCAACTATGTTTATTAATTAATTATACATTAGTCCATACATTACATCTATGGTTGTTACAGATAAGGTTTTTGAAGTCTTTGTATAAATTGGAGTTATTGAAATTGATTCCAATTCCATAGACTTATTAATTAATTATACATTAGTCTATACATTACTAAAGTTGATTCCATAGAATTTTTTTTAAATTCATCCTATAAATTAATTAAAGAATTTTAATATATTATATGACAAATGGTTGTTAATTCAAAGACTTGAGTGTCACTTTCTCACACGGTTACATAGAAATTTAAACAATTTTTCAGCCGTACATGGCAGTTGGCTAAAATGGTTTAAGTCAAAATTAAATAAAGATTTATATCCTACCAAGTAACAAATGTATTTTATTTTTTTTAATATCATGACGTCTTATAGTACCTGCATTGAAAAGTCCTATTAATTCGAATTCACGTCATATAATATATTTGAACGTACCTAAGATTATTGTTGATTAAAGCGTATATAATTATCATTTATCCAACTATAATTCAGATCGATTTTGTGTTTTCCATTTCTCACACTACCATACTAAAATTTTGACCCATAATACTATAATAAACTTTGTGTCCCACATGTTAACCTAAACCCTAGCAAAACCAAAGGACAATATATATTTCCTTGTCAATGAAGAAATTAAAGAAAAAAAAGACCATAGTACATGAAGGGTACCTATGTAAGACTTTGTTTAATATTGTTTGTGTTATCACACCTAAGACCTATACTAAAATATTCTTCTTTTTAGAATTTGCAAATTCAAAATTTACGTAATTTTTTAATTAAAAGAAAGTGTGCATCTGAATTTATTTATTTGTTTAATTAAGAAAAAAATTATCCATCCATTTTATGGTGTTTGAATATATGCATAACATTATGTGATCCCTAAATTCAACGGAAACTTATTACTAGTAAAACTGAAAATTTAAAGTTGAATTATGTATTTATAATTAAATATAAAAACTTTTCAATTTTCTTAAAATATATTAAAACTCATTTTTTGCAAACATGAAAACAAAGTATTGAAAGTTCTCTTTCCTAATGTTGTTATGATTTAACGCGTAATGAAGAATAGTCAATTGAATATTCTTGTTAAAATTCTATTGTATACGAGAAAAAAATTATTTGAAGCATAATAGCTTACACATTACTTTTTGTAGGTATGCATTAATTTTTGAATACCCATAGCGAAACTCATGACTTTGCCACTATTGACGAGCTATTATAATGGAACAAAATTCACCATAACATAGCGATTGCGAATTCTCTCGTCATTGATCGAAAAAGTTATTGAAATTTCTTGGTCTTTACTTCTCGATGCTCATTTAATTGAATGAGCTGTAACATCTCAATTAAGTTTCTAACTACTCTATCAACTACTAGCCATTAAATTTTCATGGAGACTTTTAGTCAATATGTGTAAATAAAATAAAATAAATAAAGTTTCATTGTGAACTTCAGCTATATATGATTAATGTTAAGTCGGTTCATTTTATCTAGACTTCAATCATTTTTGTTTGAAGGGAAAAGGGTCTGATATACCCCTCAACTTTGTCATTTGGAGCTAATATACCCCTTGTTATGAAAGTGGCTTATATATACCCCTACTTATATACAAATGACTCATATATACCCTTTTCCTCTAACGGAAATGAAAAAAAAAATAATTTTGATCTATTTTTTAATTATTTTTTCTAAAAAATATAATCTCTTATGAGCAAATTTAATTCTCGTCAAACATATTTTTTTTGTTTCAATAAATTATTATTTTGATAATCAAATTTATTTATGTTTCACTAATATTCTTGTAAAACTTATTGTAGATGATCAAATATTTTTTTTGAATACAAAAATTAAATTACAATATAGACTAAAAACTAGTTAAATTTTTTTTCTTTACACTAAGGAATGAAAGAAAAAAAATAAGAATAAGAATAAGAAACTCAAATAATTATAATAAAAGAAGTCAAAAAATAATTTATGTATGAAAAAAATTAAAATATGCCTTGTGCTTTGATAGAAAAATCATATATACCCCTAAATGATTTTTAAAAAAAAAATTTAAAAAAATTTAAATTTAAGACTACTTTTTTAACTTCCGTTAAATAAAGGGTATATGTGAGCTCATTTCATAACGGCAGGGGTATATGTGAGCCGTTTGTATAACGGTAAGGGTATATATGAGCCAATTTCATAACGAGGGGTATATCAGCTCCAAATGACAAAGTTGAGGGGTATATCAGACCCTTTTCCCTTGTTTGAATTTAAATAGTATGTGTATGAACTTCAAACGTCAAGCAAATTTAACAAAACTTTAGTCATATGAAACTTTAAAACGTCTATGACTTGTCCCTAATGGTGTACATATACAAAAAAATAATAATTTGAAAGCAACCACAAGTTAATTAAATGACGTTTTAAAATCAAATATATGCGCATTTCAACACTTCAAACCGTCTTCATTCTTAGCCACGAGTTTCAACTTTCAAGTTAAAACCATACAATAGTTGATAAAAAATACTTTTTACTTTCAATGCATAACTTTTTGACGTGAATTAAAATTATTCAGACCTCAAAACAAAAATATCGAAAAGTTTTTTCTATGTAACTTGTATTATCAAAAGGTTTATTGGGCAAAATGATCACATAAGGTGAATTTTATTAAAATTAAACCTATACAATATTGGTCAATCTAAAATATCCAACAAATTAAATAGAACAATTTTTTTTAATGAATATATATGTATATATTACATCATTATTTTTTTGGTAATCAATTACCAAAGAATGACATATATATGTTATAAATGGAAAAAAAGAAAAGTGAGAATTATTCTCAAAAATCTTAGTCTTTACTCGGTTCATGAGGTGTAGGGTTCAACTAACTATTTATAGACAATTATTATTAATTTTTATCATTTTTTTCTAAAATAAATATTTCAAGATATCAATGTCAATATGTCATCCTTTCATTTTCCCACTATACTAAAGTCATTCATTCAAATTTCAATCTGCATGACCTAGTAGTAAATATTATATATGTAATATCAAGTCACAGCGGAATCAGGATTTTTATTCTTATGAAAAAAAATACGTTAATATGTCTTTACGATGCAATATATAGTAACTAGGAACTTTTTTTTTATACAGTGTAATTTTTCAATCGGTAAGGATTTGTATATGTCCCTAAAGTCATTAGCGACATTGGTTCTAATGATACTAAAATAATGTCGTAAAGACTTTAACACTCTTTATTAATGTCAATTTTTGATGTCACTAAAAGTTATTTTTGTTGTAGTGTCTGTACCCTAAAAAAATTGATAATTTCATTGTGTTTTTGGCCATTAATTCATACTTAAAATAAATTTACTACTAACCAATATAATTCCATTTGCCAAACCTTCTCCAAACCTGATATAAGATCATAGGTTACCAACCACCTTCACAACATATACAGTAAAATATTATAAGTGGAGTTTGACGAGAGTGGTATGTACTTATTCTTGCTCTGCCTTATGAAGATAGGAAAATTATTTATTATGAATCTCCGATTTAAATAAAATATATCAAAAACAAGTATGATAAGCTCATATAGGTTAACAACGTCTACATAACTTGCTAGGAAATGGGAGTAATTTAGTGAAAATTAAAGGTGAAATACATGAACATCAATTTCGAATTGCATATCAGATTTAGTATTATGAATTTTTGGATATCATAATTTGTATGCTTTACATTCAGTCCTACTTATATTAGACAAGAATAAGTAATCCCTGGATGGAGGGTTTATCAATATAAACTTAGTTCAGCTCCTAAAGACTATAAAGACGGATCGATGTACAAAATATCTCGCGTTCATGTAAGATTTACAGAAGGGCCACTTAAGTCTTAACCTAATATAAGCATTAATCACTCCATCCATAAATCGAATGCGCGTGATCTACAAGTCAGAGATAACTTTACCATTGCTACAAAATTTCCGTTTGATGTTAAAATATTATAATAATCACGATTAGGTAAGAAGAATAATACTATAACGAACAAAGGAAAGAAGAAATAGAACATTTATTCTTTTGGGCCCATTAAGGCCCAATAAAAACAATTGGAATTGTGCTTGGTAGAAAGCCCAACAAAAAAAATAATTTCTTTCTCAAAGGCTCGAGTCGAAATTGAGTAATCCCGAATATGTCATCACAACTCATATTGATTGAACACCTTATAGTTTTGGGTCATTTACGCTTCTCCTCTTATTTTTGTTAGTCGTTAATTTTTGCTTCTCGAAACAAATAATGTCTTTGTGGAACTTAAGTTTATATATTCTCTCATTGTAGACACGTAATTTTTGACCGAACATAAGAGTTTATACTATTTTTTATTCCTTAAATATTTCTTTTATGTTTAAGTTAGATATTTTAGTTTTATCTTATTTTTATTAAGTTATTTTTATAGATTCGAAAACAACACAAATAGAATCATCTTTTAAGGTAAGTTTTATTTAAATTGTTAAAAAAAAAAATGAAAAGTTACAAAAATATATCTTCTTATAATTTAAATGTAATAAATAAACTAGTGTTTCTTAATTATATTTTTAATTAGCCATTTAGTTTTTTAATTGGTTCTAGATAACTAATATTTATTATTTATAATTTTGATATATTTAAATTATAAGAATATTATCCATTATCATCACATCTACCCACAACCCCACTATCACTTCCCACACTCTCACATGATTCTCTCCACTCACCCACACACCCACATACACTCCTACATACTATATATATGCACACATGAGAAAAGCAAAAGGAGAGAAAAAGATTTTCAGCATAAACACATGGGAAAAAAAAGAGGAGAGGAATCACTCCCAAATTAGAAAATTTTCAGCAATAAAAAAATCAAAAAACACATTCCCATTTTTTTTCATTACTACTTTATCTAAACACAATATATATATATCACTCCATACGCCAAACAAAAGTTTTGTGGGTGTTCTAATCGAGGTTCTGTCAAGATTTTTGCGGTATTCAACTTTAACTTATCTCTTTTAGTTTATATATGAAATCTGATGTAGTTTTGTGAATTTTTCCTTATATAGTTTTGTTTCATTCAGAATTCGATTGAAATAAAAATGTAAAATTAAATATATTTGTTGTTATTTATTATTGTACAATTTTGATGCTCTGAATAAGTTTGTAGTTAATGTCATGTAGAATCTCATTGAATATAGAAAATTAATTAAGGTTTTAGAGTTAGTACATTTAATTTTTTTTTTTAAAAAAATGTTAGTTGTGATATTTTAAAATGAATAGGTCATAACATCTTTTCTTGTCTTGATTTAAATAATAATGATAAAATAGATATAACTAAGCTAAAAAATAAATAAATAAATAAAACAAATTATTTTTGTTTATGTTATCACACAAAAATAAGATTATTCTAACAATTTGTTATTGTTTTGTTGTAGTAAAAAGTGTATGCTTAATTTTGACATTAATATTAAGAGTAATAAAAATATAAAACATTAACATATAAATAAAAGCTATAGAAATAATGCCAGAATTACATATTTTATCTTCAACATTTATATTTATTTTACATTATTTAGTTTTATTTATAAAGGAAAATTTTTTATTTTAATGACTAGATTAGTTTTAGGCATATTAATAAATATTTGTTTCAATTAAGAATGTGGTTACACATCTTTTTTGAGACACTAAAAACTCAAGAATGCGATTACGCACCTTGACCAAATTATTTTAATAACTAACTTTCATTAATTTAAATCAAGAAGTGTAAATAAAAATTATTTGGTGTGATGAACTTGAGAGATGAAGACAGTTATGTCTCCAAATGTAAAAGTCAAGAATGCAGTTATGCATCTGATCTGAGACCAAATAAAAGTTCAACAATAAAAAATACAAACAATTCATGGCCTAAAAATAATATATCCAAAAAATATTTTAAAATTACTATAAGTCAATAAAAGCGACCGTGCTAGAACCACGGGACTCGAGGGATGCCTAATACCTTCCCCTTGGTCAACAGAATTCCTTACCTGAATTTTTGATTCGCAGACCAAAATAAAGAGTCATTTCCTTTTGGTTAAGGATTAAAACAAAAAGGTGACTTGGAACACCATAACTCAATTCCAAGTGGCGACTCTGAAAAAATAAAATAATCCCTTAATTAATAACGTCACTTAAATTGGAAAAACCCTTCTCGCCTCCGCGCCCGCGAGAAAAGGGGTGTGACATCTCTGGCGACTCCGCTGGGGACTAACCAGAATTCGAGCTTTGTATATTGACTTTTACTTTATTTTATTATTTTATTTGAGTGGATGTATTTTGTTTGATGGCCTAATGTGCTACTTGTTGTTCATCTTTTTGCTTTTATATTTATATTGTTGAACTTCTCTAAAAATTAAAATTAAAAATAAAAATTACCCACACCTTATGAGTCTCTGATTACACTTGCGCACATTCACAGGAATGCAGTTATGCA
Source organism: Solanum sitiens (assembly GCA_016801875.1). Taxonomy (NCBI): domain Eukaryota; kingdom Viridiplantae; phylum Streptophyta; class Magnoliopsida; order Solanales; family Solanaceae; genus Solanum; species Solanum sitiens. The sequence goes on along the minus strand of JABWTJ010000389.1, from coordinate 1,003,192 downwards.
TCCTACTTTCCCTTGAGATAAAGCTGGAGTGTTTTGGCACCCAGTGAAGGATGTTTAGTCACATATGTTAGGCGAGGTTGGACAAGCAATGAAATCGGAATAGCGCTGCTACCGATAAGTTGTCCCTCCTTGGCTCGAGTTGTCCACTTGAGTAAGCCAGTCTAGACACCTGTCTTCTTTAGGTCCTGGTTACCACTAGTAGACTCCACTCATTTGAATAATTTATATTTGACTTAGTGAGTCTTGAAACAAGAGTTGAGTCCGTTTAGGACAAGTATCCCTCTCTTACTTGACAATTTAGCTCATTTTATGTGCTATATGGAAATGCATCTATTTAGAAAGTCTCTAGAAGTTGACTCATTTAGTGTGATTAGTGTAGTGAAATTTCAATTTTTACAAAAAAAAAATATTTCTTCTTTTAGGAGTTATTATACTTAAAAAAAAATAATAAATTGAAAGATTTTTTATTATTCAACTAAAATATATATTTAAGTTTCTTTTGTATAATTAATAATAAAAAAAAATTAAAATATTTCATTTTCAGACAAGTGTTAGTATATAAAAAAAAATTAATTAAGCCGTTGAAACTGAACGAACTACGCACACCTGATTCTCACCCTAATGAGATACGTAGGCAACCCTCTATGGGTTCGGTGATCTTAAAAAAAAAATTATTTTTAAAAATTCAAAAAAAAAAAGCAAGAAAGCTTTAAAAAATTAAAAACTTAGTTATTAAGTTTTAGAAAAAATACAATCATCTTTAATCATGCCATCAAATTATGTTACAGATTTGATCGATGCATTATCAAATCTTTTTTTTTAAAAATAAAAAAATAAATAAATTAATAATTAAGAAATGTCTAACCCTAACAAACTTTATCACTCATGCACACAATTAAATTAAGGTGGTTGGTTTGTGGTTAAGTTGGCATCTCATCCCTACAATACAAGGTCAAAAGGGAAAAAGAAAATGGTTCAGAAAGACGGAAATGATTCAGACAATGATGAGGTACAAAACCAGATGACCTCACAAGAAAAAGAGTCAACAGAAGAAGTAAGAGTATTAAGACAACATATGACAGAGATGTACGAAGCTTGGATGAGTGGACAAGCTCCACCATCTTCAATCTCTGACTATATTAATACAAACATGTCACCCCCTATCCCAGTGTCGACAAATGATCCAATTTATCCACCTGGATTTGGTCCTTATGCTAACACATCCAACGTTGCTGGAACTTCTACAGTGCGCCCTTTGAGTATACCTATGATGAGTAACCCACTCTTCGTGCGAACTACACCGACTAATAGCATTCCACAACCAACAATGGCGCCCAAATCTACTAATGATCCCTCGTCCCAAGTTCTTCATGATCATGGATACACTCGTGAAGAGGCTCTTAAAATTTCAAGCTCTCATCCTCACACTCATCAGTATAGTTTTCCTATTGAAGCTGGAAAAATTGTTAAAAACGAGGAACATGAAGAAATGGCTAGGAAAATGAAGAGTCTGGAACAGAGTGTAAGAGATATGCAAGGATTGGAAGATCACAAAAGTGTCTCATTCAATGATTTATGTATGTTTCCCCACGTTCATCTAACCATTGGTTTTAAAACTCCAAAATTTGAGAAGTATGATGGACATGGAGATCCTCTAGCTCATTTAAAGAGATATTGTAATCAACTGAGAGGGGCCGGAAATAAAGAAGAATTGTTCATGGCTTATTTTGGGGAAAGTTTGATGGGAATTGCTTCAGAATGGTTCATATATCAAGATACTTCTAACTGGCATACATGGGATGATTTGGCTCGATGTTTTGTTCAACAATTTCAATATAACATTGACATAGTTCCAGATCGTACTTCACTGGCCAACATGAGAAAAAAGACCATCGAAAATTTTCGTGAATATGCTATAAGGTGGAGGGAGCAAGCTGCGAGGGTTAAGCCGCCAATGAAAGAGTCTGAAATGATTGATGTTTTCCTCCAAGCACAAAAACCAGACTACTTTCATTATTTACTTTCTGTTGTTGGCAAAACATTTGCCGAAGTTATTAAGATTGGTGAAATAGTGGAAAATGGCATCAAGTCTGAAAAAATTGTAAGTCAAGCTGCCTTGAAAGCCACCACACAGGTGATTAAAAATGGATCAGTAAATCTTGGAGGAAAGAAACTGAAGGAGGATGTAGTGAATGTTGTGTCAGACACACAAAAAAGTTCAAGGGGTCCATTTTATCAATCTGCACCACCTCAATACCATCACTATATCCCCATGCAAGATACACAATACTCTATGATCCCACCTCAATATGCAGTCTATGGTGCACAACCACATGTATATCCAACAAACAATTCTCAATGGCGAGCACCAGCACATCAAAATGTTCGTCCATCTTCTCAGAATTTTCAAACACTTTATAATCTCCGTCCGAGACAGGGATTTGGAGGAGGTCAAAGGCCTAGAAATAATTTAACACCAATTGGAGAGTCTTACACAAGTTTATTTAATAAGTTGAAACATTTGAAGATGATAGAGACGATTCCTCAAAATTATGTGAACCCACATGCAGAAGGTTTCAATCCTACAATGCGGTGTGCATATCATTCTGATGCTCTAGGGCACAGTACTGAAGATTGTCGAAATTTAAGAAGAAAGGTGGAAGAGATGATTCAAACAAAGAGGATTGTGGTTCAAAATGATGATCCCCCAAATGTTACTAAGAATCCTTTACCGGAGCATAATGATGTACACTTCATCGAAATGATATGTGATCATAAAGAATATAAAAATTCTTTAAATTCTCAAGAAAAAACAATTAAAATTGTTGAAACTTTCACGAAGGCTAGCGTGCAAAGTAGTGGATAAGAAGTCAAGCTTGGTGATGGGGATACACTCTTTTTTTTCTCTCTCTAAAAAGAGAGTATTGATAGCTTATTTTGTCATCATTTCTGCTATGCAATCTTTCCTTATTTTATTTTAGTAAGTTAGATTTTTCTATCATTTCTCTTATATGTTTGTTTGTTGAGTCTTGTCGTAATTTGAGTTATTATAGAGTTGTAATCTGAAATTTAGTTTGTTGTCTGATTACTAAGTCCTTTAATCTTAATATAATATTTTTTGTGTGTCATTTTGATCCGTTTTATTTGGCTTTCCACATATGCATCTCTTTTCAATTCAGTTTTTGTGATATGCTATGCAAGATGATTTGGTGAGATCTTATATATCTACTCATGGAATGTATACGCCATATAAGTTCAAAAAAGAATATTCAAGAAAATGAATAAAAGACTTAAACACCTTGATACATTCTTTAGTAGGGAAAAATGCATAAAGAATTGACATATGTCATTTGTTCTCAAGAAGTTATTACTCAGATGGAGATTTCAAGCTGACAAATATATGGATATCAAACAATGCATACGTTGCAAAGAGATAGTGTCTGATTTTCACTTCACATCTTAAAGAGTATGCTTGTATTTGACATTTTTAATAATTGATATGACGAAGGCATTTCATTCTAATATCCAAACATCGTGTAATCCTTTGCTACCCCTTTTGAGCCTTAAATTTATTCTTTTTCATACCCCTCTTTTGGAATAAAAATACAGTAAAAAAAAGAGAAGAAAGAGTCACAAATTCAAAAAAAAAAAAAAGGAATGAAAGAAAGAAAAAAGAAAAGAAAATAGAAGTTAAAAAAATAGTCGAAAAAAAAAGTTGAAAAATAAAATAAAAAATCAATTACAACAAAAGAACAGACTTTCTGAACTACGTTTGACCTGATTCTTTCTTTGAAAAGATACGTAGGCAGCCTTATTATAAGGTTCGGTCCAACCAAGAAAAGAAATCTGAAAAGTCCTCATCACAAAAATTGGGGCAAAAAATAATAATAATATTATTATTTTAGGGATAATACTCAATTACCCCCCTAGCCTATACCCAAAATCCCTGAGACACACCTTATCTTTGATAAGGTTCTATTACCCCCTCCAACTTTTTTTTTAAGTAATTGTTTACCACTTTCGTACCTACGTGGCAATAATAATCAGAAAGGTTGATCGGTTTGTTCAACATGCGTCGGGCCCCACTTTTGCAGCTTTCTAAAAAGTGACTATCAGCTCAAAATAGACTTTTACACTTCCCAAAATTCCAAAAAGCTGGCCATTTACGTTTTCAATATTCACTTTACCAAAAAGAAGATAAAGGAACAAGGAAAGAAAGAGGGAAAGGTTAGCTTGGTTTCAAAAAATCAACAAAGGTTAGAAATTTGATTTCAAACTGATAGTTGATTTTTGATGTTGGATTTTGATAGTTAGTTTTTGTTTAAGAATTAATAATCGACATAAAAAGATGTAAAGAATATATTAAATTTTACTTTACCTTTTCAAATCAAGGAGCTATTTAACTTGAATGATAATGGAGTTTTTTCAAAGATGAAGAACACTGAAAATGGAGTTTTTTTTTCAAAAGATGAAGAACACTGCTATAGAGAGAAGAAGACAGCTGCTTCCTTTTCGATAAACATTAATATTTATTTTTGAGTTTTTTTCAAATTACTTTGACACGTGGCCAACTTTTATTGGTCATTATTATCTAAAATCTTCACTCACGCGCCTTACATGGGTGAATTCACGTATATTGCCACGTAGGTACGAAAGTGGTAAACAATTACTTAAAAAAAAAGTTTGGGGGGATAATAGGACATTATCAAAGGTAAGGTGTGTCTCAGGGATTTTGGGTATAGGCTAGGGGGAGAATTGAGTATTTTCCCATTATTTTATACTAAATAGAGTCGATTCCAAAAGTTGTAAGTCTTAACCCTGTTATCGCATTATCTTTGAGTCTTTATGACAATTCTTTCTTTGTAACCCTTTCCAAAAGTCACGTTACAATCCAAATAAAGACCTTCTGATCAATTTTTAAGAATGACAAGTCAAGTAGTCTTTTTGTGTTGATTATCATATAAGAAAAACTCATGTCCTTCGTATGAGGAGTGAAAATGAGGGAATCTTATCGATGAAGATCCTTCAAAGTACTATAAGGCATCAATTGTGTTGAGAGAAAGTGAAAAATGAGAGAGTCTTATTGGTGAAAACCCTCAGGGCACTATAAGATGATGATGAGTGAGAGAGATACAAAATGAGTGAGATTATTGGTGAAAAACATTTTGAGGCACCACAAGTCAAATGTGAGGCATGAATCTAGTACAAGATTGGATTATAAAAGCATGACTTCAAAAGGCTGAAAGTTTGACCAAGATAAAGGTTGGATTCATTGGACAGATCAAGCCATTTAATCTCACATGCATGTCAGGATCTTTAGAATTGAGCATCACTCTGAAATGAGTCTCTTTTTATTTTATTTTTATTTTTATTTTTTATTTTTATTTTCATTTATTTGTTTTCCTCAAAAGGAATAAAAAAAATTCTTTCTTTTTTTTTTATTTTTTTTTATTTTGTATAACTCAATTCCTTTTGTATTTCTTCCTTGAGTTAGTTTTCATTAAAGCATGCAGAAAATGATTTCAAAATTGCTATCATTTCTTAAACTGCTCAAAACAAAGTGTGGTAAGCACATCAAATGTGACATGATTCAAGAAATAGTGACGTTCATAGTAACTTGTCAACAATTGACAAAATTTGAGAATTTATTTGAATACAAGATTCAATGATTGTTAGAAGATGGAAACAATATGACGAATTTGAAGTTGGAAATTCTGAATAACTAGAGATGTATTTTAAGATTATCAAGGTGAGCTGAATAGCAGATGAAAGCAGTCTATCTCAAGATTAAAGTAGTTTTAAACATGGCAACAACAGGAACAGTTATCCTTAAAGCCAATGCCACAAATCAACCGCCATTATAAAATAACAAATGAAAATTGAAGACTCAAATTTTGTAAGCATTATTGCAAATAATAATAATAATAATAATAATAATATTAATTAAAAATTACATGTATTTTTTTCTCCTAAGATAAATATTTCCTAGTCTGAGACATTTATTTCTCATTTTCTTCTAGGATTAACACTTTCTAGTCGGAGACCGTTATTAATATGATTATTTTATTTATTCACTTATTTTCTCTGTTCTAGAATAAACACTATTTAGTTTAAGGCAGTTATTTTTCATTATTTTATTATTATTCTTATTATTTTTTCTAGGATAAAAACTTTCAATTCTAAAAAAATATATATAATAAATAACAAAATTAAAACTAAAATTTGAAATGTTATGGTAACTATATTTGATAATTCAGAGTAGCAGGACCCTCATAAACAATGGGAACTAGAATAGCAGGACCCTCCTAAACAATGGGAATTAGAGTAGCAGGACCCTCCTAAACAATGGGAACTAGAATAGGAGGACCCTCCTAAACAATGGGAACTAGCATAGCAGGACCCTCCTAAACGATGGGAACTAGAATAACATGACCCTCCTAAACAAAGGGAACTAGAATAGCAGGACCCTCCTAAACAATGGTAACTAGAATAGTAGGACCCTCTTAAACAATGGAAAGTAGATTAGCAGGACCCCCCTAAACAATGAGAATTAGCATAGCAGGACCCTCCTAAACAATGGGAAGTAGATTAGTAGGACCCTCCTAAACAATGGGAACTAGAATAGCAGGACCCTCCTAAACAATGAGAAGTAGATTAGCAGGACCCTCCTAAACAATGAGAATTAGCGTAGCAGGACCCTCCTAAACAATGGGAAGTAGATTAGCAGGACCCCCCTAAACAATGGGAATTAGCGCAGCAGGACCCTCCTAACAATGGGAAGTAGATTAGCAGGACCCTATAAACAATGGGAATTAGCTTAGCAGGACCCTCCTAAACAATGGAAAGTAGATTAGCAGGACCCTCCTAAACAATGGGAATTAGCATAGCAGGACCCTCCTGAACAATGGGAACTAGAGTAGCAGGACCCTCCTAAACAATGGGAATTAGCTTAGCAGGACCCTCCTAAACAATGGGAAGTAGATTAGCAGGACCCTCCTAAACAATGGGAATTAGCATAGCAGGACCTTCCTAAATAATGGGAACTAGAGTAGAAGGACCCTCCTAAACAATGGGAATTGGCGTAGCAGGACCCTCCTAAACAATGGGAAGTAGATTAGCAGGACCCTCCTAAACAATGAGAATTAGCGTAACAGGACCCTCCTAAACAATGGGATTAGCGTCTGAATAATGGGACGTAGTTTTAACATGACCCTCATAATGGGATTAGCAGGACCCTCCTGGATAATGAGATTTGATAACTTTCTCCTAGGATAAATATTTCCTAGTCTAAGATGTTATTTTATTTTTCTCCTAGGATAAACATTTCCTAGTTTGAAACAATTATTTTTATTTTCTCCTAGGATAAATTTTTCCTAGTCTAAGTTTATATTTACATTTGCTAATAACCCACAAAAATTTTCCAGTGAAAACTGGGGAAATTTTTTTGTTTATTTCTTTTGTTTGTGATGGTTTTCAGGTTTACTCAACCGAAACATGGATCTGAAATTCAAGAACAAAGTCTCAACTCTTTTTCAGATTGATCGATCCCATGATGGTCAGAATCAGCTTCTTCAATGCATGTTGCGATATGACTTCCTCACATCTTTTACTAGTCAGCTTCCGATCAAGTAAACATGCAGTCATTCAAGAGCATCTTCAAATTGTCATTTTTGAAGAATGTCAAAAGCTCTGTCTAAGTGGCAAGTTCAGCCTCCAATCCAATTCAAGGTTAAAATACTCACCCAAAATCAAGGTGATACCTTAAAGTCAAGATTCAAGTGAAGACTCAAGAGAAGTTGCATAGATAGGAGCTTGTACTTTTATTTTCCTTTTGACTAGTACCTTTCATTTTTATGTAAATTGGATAAGAGCCACGATCTGGAGTCTCGATGGAACCTCACTTAACTTTCAATTTATCACCTCATCTACTTTAACTACACGTGACCTGATTCTCTTACAACCCGGGATATGTAGGCTGTCCCAAACAAGGGCTCGGTCATATATTTTCTTCAAATAAGAGTTCGGTCAAAACTTGTCGGTTTGTCTACTTCTTTGTCTGAAAACACTTCGTGTTTCCAGTCAAAGAGGGGCAAACTGTAGACACGTAATTTTTGACCGAACATAAGGGTTTATACTTTTTTTATTCCTTAAATATTTCTTTTATGTTTAAGTTAGATATTTTAGTTTTGTCTTATTTTTGTTAAGTTATTTTTATAGATTCGAAAACAACATAAATAGAATCATCTTTTAAGGTAAGTTTTATTTAAATTGTTAAAAAAAAATGAAAAGTTAAAAAAATATATCTTCTTATAATTTAAATGTAATAAATAAACTAGTGTTTCTTAATTATATTTTTAATTAGCCATTTAGTTTTTTAATTGGTTCTAGATAACTAATATTTATTATTTATAACTTTGATATATTTAAATTATAAGAATATTATCCATTATCATCACATCTACCCACAACCCCACTATCACTTCCCACACTCTCACATGATCCTCTCCACTCACCCACACACCCACATACACTCCTACATACTATATATATACACACATGAGAAAAGCAAAAGGAGAAAAAAATTTCAGCAAAAACACATGAAAAAAAAAAAAAGAGGAGAGGAATCACTCCCAAATCAGAAAATTTTCAGCAATAAAAAAAAAATCAAAAACACATTCCCATTTTTTCAGTACTACTTTATCTAAACACAATATATATATCACTCCATACGCCAAACAAAAGTTTTGTGGGTGTTCTAATCGAGGTTCAGTCAAGTTTTTGCGGTATTCAACTTTAACTTATCTCTTTTAATTTATATATGAAATCTGATGTAGTTTTATGAATTTTTCATTATATAGTTTTGTTTCATTCAGAATTCGATTGAAATAAAAATGTAAAATTAAATACATTTGTTGTTATTTATTATTGTACAATTTTGATGCTCTGAATAAGTTTGTAGTTAATGTCACGTAGAATCTCATTGAATATAGAAAATTAATTAAGGTTTTAGAGTTAGTACATTGAATTATTTTTGTAGAAAAAATGTTAGTTGTGATATTTTAAAATGAATAGGTCATAACATCTTTTCTTGTCTTGATTTAAATAATAATGATAAAGTAAATATAACTAAGCTAAAAAATAAATAAATAAATAAAACAAATTATTTTTGTTTTATGTTATCACACAAAAATAAGATTTATTCTAACAATTTGTTATTGTTTTATTGTAGTAAAAAGTGTATGCTTAATTTTGACATTAACATTAAGAGTAATAAAAATATAACACATTAACATATAAATAAAAGCTATACAAATAATGCCAGAATTACATATTGTATCCTCAACATTTATATTTATTTTACATTATTTAGTTTTATTTATAAAGGAAAAATATTTATTTTAATGACTAGATTAGTTTTAGGCATATTAATAAATATTTGTCTCAATTAAGAATGTGGTTACACATCTTTTTTGAGACACTAAAAACTCAAGAATGCGATTACGCACCTTGACCAAATTATTTTAATAACTAACTTTCATTAATTTAAATCAAGAAGTGCAAATAAAAATTATTAGGTGTGATGAACTTGAGAGATGAAGACAGTTATGTCTCCAAATGTCAAAGTCAAGAATGCAGTTATGCATCTGATTTGAGACCAAATAAAATTTCAACAATAAAAATGCAAACAATTCATGGCCTAAAAATAATATATCCAAAAATATTTTAAAATTAGTATAAGTCAATAAAAGTGATCGTGCTAGAACCACGGGACTCGAGGGATGCCTGATACCTTTCCCTCGGTCAACAGAATTCCTTACCTGAATTTTTTGTCCGCAGATCAAAATAAAGAGTCATTTTCTTTTGGTTAAGGATTAAAATAAAAAGGTGACTTGGAACACCATAACTCAATTCCAAGTGGCGACTCTAAAAAATAAAATAATCCCTTAATCAATAACGTCACTTAAATTGGAAAAACCCTTCTCGCCTCCGCGCCCGCGAAAAAGGGGTGTGACATCTCTAGCGACTCCGCTGGGGAATAACCAGAATTCGAGCTTTGTATATTGACTTTTACTTTATTTTATTATTTTATTTGAGTGGATATATTTTGTTTGATGGCCTAATGTGCTACTTGTTGTTCATCTTTTTGCTTTTACATTTATATTGTTGAACTTCTCTAAAAATAAAAATTAAAAATAGAAATTACCCACACCTTATGAGTCTCTGATTACACTTGCGCACATTCACAGGAATGCAATTATGCATCCTACTTTCCCTTGAGATAAAGCTGGAGTGTTTTGGCACCCAGTGAAGGATGTTTAGTCACATATGTTAGGCGAGGTTGGACAAGCAATGAAATCGGAATAGCGCTGCTACCGATAAGTTGTCCCTCCTTGGCTCGAGTTGTCCACTTGAGTAAGCCAGTCTAGACACCTGTCTTCTTTAGGTCCTGGTTACCACTAGTAGACTCCACTCATTTGAATAATTTATATTTGACTTAGTGAGTCTTGAAACAAGAGTTGAGTCCGTTTAGGACAAGTATCCCTCTCTTACTTGACAATTTAGCTCATTTTATGTGCTATATGGAAATGCATCTATTTAGAAAGTCTCTAGAAGTTGACTCATTTAGTGTGATTAGTGTAGTGAAATTTTAATTTTTACAAAAAAAAAATATTTCTTCTTTTAGGAGTTATTATACTTAAAAAAAAATAATAAATTGAAAGATTTTTCACTATTCAACTAAAAAATATATTTAAGTTTCTTTTGTATAATTAATAATAAAAAAAAATTAAAATATTTCATTTTCAGACAAGTGTTAGTATATAAAAAAAAATTAATTAAGCCGTTGAAACTGAACGAACTACGCACACCTGATTCTCACCCTAATGAGATACGTAGGCAACCCTCTATGGGTTCGGTGATCTTAAAAAAAAAATTATTTTTAAAAATTCAAAAAAAAAAGCAAGAAAGCTTTAAAAAATTAAAAACTTAGTTATTAAGTTTTAGAAAAAATACAATCATCTTTAATCATGCCATCAAATTATTTAAATCAAGAAGTGTAAATAAAAATTATTTGGAGTGATGAACTTGAGAGATGAAGACAGTTATGTCTCCAAATGTAAAAGTCAAGAATGCAGTTATGCATCTGATCTGAGACCAAATAAAAGTTCAACAATAAAAAATACAAACAATTCATGGCCTAAAAATAATATATCCAAAAAATATTTTAAAATTACTATAAGTCAATAAAAGCGATCGTGCTAGAACCACGGGACTCGAGGGATGCCTAATACCTTCCCCTTGGTCAACAGAATTCCTTACCTGAATTTTTGATTCGCAGACCAAAATAAAGAGTCATTTCCTTTTGGTTAAGGATTAAAACAAAAAGGTGACTTGGAACACCATAACTCAATTCCAAGTGGCGACTCTGAAAAAATAAAATAATCCCTTAATCAATAACGTCACTTAAATTGGAAAAACCCTTCTCGCCTCCGCGCCCGCGAAAAAAGGGGTGTGACACTCATCATAATATTTCATAAATAATTTATGTAATGTTAGGTATAAGTTGTTTTATTGCTAAAAGATAAAAATTAAACACAAAGTCATTCTATAAATCAAAATAATTCACAATTTAAAATATTTAAAAGACATATAAAAGGTTCAGCAGATTCTCAAAATGAATTCTATCAGTGCCGCACAAATGGGGATGTAGGAAGTAACATGTATTATTATAAATGACATAAAAGTAATATAAATTGCAATAATTAACAACTTAAAATATTTATAAGATATATAAAAAAATGTCTGTTATCAAAATTCTATCAGTGCAACATAAGGTGGGATTAAGTGAATAACATATACTATTATTTATAAGTTACATACAAGCATTATAAATCACAATAATTAACAAATTAAAATATAATTATCTCTCCAAATTATATTTATATCACATAAATTGAGACAAAAAATAACATATCACAATATAAAATTAACATTACACTTATCTTATATATTCGTTTGTAGGGCTAGCTAATTATGAAATAAATTTGGCATAAAAAATGATAAAATTAACTATTTTTCGTGTAAATGTAAAACAACTAATTTCATAAAATATTCAAACCTTATAAATATTTAAATATCCCACTATTATATCAAAACGATCGAGAATAAGTCTTTCATAAGAAAGTCTTAAGTCAAGGTTATAGATAATATTTGTCATTCAAAGAAAGTTAACACAATTAGACACCCCACGTGTGGTTACTATATTTGTCTATCATAAATGTTTTATAATAAGGATTAAATATTGACAAGTCAGCATTAATTATAACAAGGTTAATCATACAATAATACTAATGATGATTGGGAAGATGGCAACGACGTTAGAATCTTCTTGGCTCATATACTCATTCCGTTTTAATTTAGGGGATACTTATCGATATGTATCAGTTAAAAAAATTATTTTTGATAAAATAGTCATATATGTATTTAGGGGCCGTTTGATTACTGTATAAGAGACATTTTATTCATTTATAAAAAGTTGAATTAATTTTACTATGTTTGGTAGAAGTTTTGTATTAGGTATAAAAATCAACATAATGTATACCATGTGTGGTTGAACTTTTGTAGTCCTACATAATTAATATCAACATAACTTATGAGGGAATCTATGCATAAAGTTATGTCGGGTAGAAGGTGAAATAAGTTATGTGGGTATTAGTTATACATGTATTAAAGTAATAAATTACATATTTACCCTATTAATTTATTTTATTGTTTTTAATTGAAAACTTTATTGTTTTTCGAGAGGAGCCTGTCATGCAAGGAATTTACATATAGTTTTTTTTTTCTTTTTTATATTTAAATTGTTTTTATTTCTTTTCTTTTCTTTTATTTTTTTAATTGAAAACTTTATTGTTTCCTATCCACACGTGTTGTTTTTATTTCTTATTATATATAAGATTATTTTCATTCCTTTTTATATACTTATGATTTTGATTGATTTATGCAAATATAAATATTTTTTTAATATTAAAAATTGATTGTATATTTTGTAATGGTACATATGCTAATCACAATATTAATATTATATATTATTCAATATATTTCACATTTTATTAGCATGTATTATTATTTTGTAAATAATATATATTAATAATTTACAACAAGTTTAATATTCAATAGTTAATAATTCACGCATTGTAATCTCTACGTAATTAAATAATATCTACGTAACTAATATCCATATAGCTAATACTCGCACAATTAAACCCAGCATAACTAAACTTGCATAACTAAGCCCTGCATAACTAATATCTACATAACTAAACCCTGCATAACTAATACATGCATTACTAAATCCTGCATAACTAATACCTGCATAACTAAACTCTGCATAGCTAATACCAGCATAACTCTAACCAGTAACCAAACAACTCCTTAATATATTAATATGTATATATAATATATCGATACAATGTATAATTATGTATAGTTAATATATAGTGTATATATATTATTGATATAATGAGGATAAATTATAGATTGATTTTTTTAATCCCAACCGAAAAAATCTTCTCTAAATAGCTCAATATTTTGGTATGAGTCATTTTCAATATTTTAAATTTTTTCATATATTATTCACTCAAAATAATTTATATTTACGATACTTTTTTTTAAAATCAAGCTTTAAACATGGAGGAGGAGGAAGAGGAAGGAATGATTAAGGAAAACAACTAAGAAATAAGGAAGAAGTTGAAGAAAAGAAGGAAAAAGCTAAGCCATTATGAGCCAGATACATGTAATTGAGATCGAATCAGATATGTATATTGAGCCAGATACATGTAATTGAAATCGAATCAGATATGTATACTAAGCCAGATACATGTAATTGAAAGCGAATCAGATATGTATACTATCTGTAAAATTAAAAATATATATAATTAAATCTAAACTAAACTAATGATATTTGTGTTGTTTGCCAATATAAATGTACTGCTAATGCATAAAATATAAACTTTTATAAAAGAAACTATGACATTTTGAGTTTCAAAGTTTAAAATGTTAGAATCAAAGCATAAATCTTGTCACTTCTTACGCTTTCTTCAAAAAAATTTAAACACATGATATTCATCTCATCTCAAAATAAACATATTAGAGAAAATTTAAATTTTAAGAACAAATTTTTATTACATAAGTAAAGAGATAAAAGGAATATAATTGATAAGTTTGAACTTTTAACCTTTTAACATAAAAAGATACAAAACTCCTTAAATAAACTAGCCCTTAATTTTAAAAATAAATTTTCAATTTTTATCTCGAAGAACTCTTTTGTACTCCTCGAAAAAATTGATAGATCCTAGTTGAGACATCACATTTCATCGTAAATCATAGTTTATTATCAAGCTTCTTAAGCATTTTAAAATCGTATAAAAAAAATTAAAAAATTGACCTCGAACCAATAGGATGAAAAAATCTTAAATTTCACCACATTTTATTTTTTTACCAATGTGTACTCAAGTATAAAGTTGACAAACTTTCTTCGTTCTCTTTGTCATCGTCGATCCATTTTCTGACGATGACGAAGAAGAACTCTCCGAAGCAGAGGTCGTAGACAACGACCTCTTCGAACCAACCCGAACAGGTTCGGGTTCACCCGAATTAACCCTCAACGGAAAATTCAACAATGCACGCGAACCCCTAATTCGGTACGCCGCTTTATCATAAGCCAATGCTGCATCCTCCGCCGTCTCGTATGTTCCCAGCCACACTCTCGCCCCATTCTTCGCCGGATCCCTAATTTCCGCCGCGAATTTTCCCCATGGCCTCTGTCTTACTCCTCTGTAATGCATCGATTTCAACGCCGCCGGCGTTTTCACTTTCACTTCCAATTTCACCTTCGCCTCTGCCTCCGCAGCCGCCGGAGCTGTAAATCCGGTGAAATCGAACATCTCCGGCGAACTCACACTCACTTCCGGCTCAATTTTAACGGACGGTTTTAACACCGTTGTAACAGGGGAATCCCAATCTTCAAGTAAATGTTGCCTAATCGATTCGAGAAGCTCGAAATATTTTCAAATATCATTTTTTTAAATTTTGCAAAATTCGGATATATAAGTTATGAGAGAAACTATATATTTGATTCTTGTAATTATATACTTTTGAGTGTTTTATTTTTTTAATTTTTGGATGAGAATGGTGAAGTGGATTTATTTATATATACGAGAAGAGATACATGCACGTAGCTAAGAGCTTTAATAGAGAATAATTAAAATAATTATTTTTGGAAACTTTATGGAGGTTCTATGAAGTTTCTAAAGTGGAAGAATGTTGAAAAAAGAAAAAAAAGGTTTGGTAAAATGATAAGCCTGCAACCACGTGCATTATTAAGTTAAATGATAAACAATGAACTTATAAAAAAAAAAGTTTATAACACTATGGTGTATCAGAAATGATTTTTCTATTTCATAAAGATAGAGTAAGATTTGTTTATATATATATTTTTAAATTTTAAATTAATTGAATTTGTAAGAAAATATTTATTTATTAAAAAAATATTTAAAAACGTAATTTAAATCATATTTTTCTATATTGTTCTTTGTAAAATTTTATAACTTGCTTAATATATCGTCTAGAAAATATCAAACTTCATTAAAGGAAAAGATTTGATACATTCATGTGATCACTTACGAAATGTAAACTGCATTAGGTAAAATTCTATGCGATAGGCTCGATTGAGAAGATATTAGGGGGATCGATCCCATGATCATATGTGTGGATGACCATCCTCCAAACTAACTGAGTCATCGCGAAGTACATTCATGTTAAACTTTGAATAATGAACTATGAAAATGCCCCAATCATTCAGTTAACATGATATATAGCTAGGGAGTAACTTGCATTGTCTAGCTCTTATTCGTAAAATTATATTACATATACTATTGTCGAAGGACATTTTAATTGAGGAGAATAATTTTGTATCAATTCAAATAATCGAGAGACATTTTACGCCCTTCTCAAATGTTATTATTATCTTGTTGTTTTTCATTAAGTATTTAGTATCTGCAATAAAGTTCTATTAAAATCTAAATTAATGTATAACAAAGGGCTATCTTTTAATTTCTTTTTTCATTTTTTGGAGCTCAAACTCAAAATTCTAGCTAAAGTGGACAATATTTAACATGTATACATGGTACTCTTTAATTGTCATATTTTTTTCATACGTCGCAAAAAGAGTCTCTTTCTCTATTTTTAGTAAGTTTTTAAATTCTAATATCTTAATCGAAAAGTTTTATACCAAAATTTTTTTAAAAAATCTATATACATTTTTAGTTTAAGATCATACAAAATTAAAAAATCTATTTATTTTAAAAATATTATGTATAGTCAAATCGAAACACTTATAATTACGATGGAGAAAACATAATTTCGTATTCGAGTGATTAGCGTCGTGTTATGCTACGCTCAAGTCATGTCGACTTAAATTATTTGTTGGTGTAAGCATTGAACTCTACGTACCATACCAAATTATTACTACTTATTATTTTAGTTGTTGTGCACATAATTTTCAATTATCATTTTATTTCTTGATGCAATATATCCATGACTAATGAAATCATAGAAAGCATAATTACAAGAATAAGTCAGTTTCATCCTTGATTAGAAGTTTTGATTTCGAATTTTAGGTATGAAGAAATCCTATTCGAAGCATCACCTAGGATAGACTCGACAATGCTCGATTCAAATTTAATCAAAGCTCTAATATGAAAATCGAACATCGGGTAGAAAACCAAGAAAAAGAAAAGAAAGCATAACAAAGAGAGAATATCTTGCTTCATTGAGTACATAATTATGATGTTAATCATAATTCATAAGTCATTAGCAATTGAAAGGGTCAATAATCAATCATATTCATTGAATCTAGACAATTGTGTTAGTAATTAGGCCTTTGTTTTTCTTGATTAACTACATAAAACAATTCATATAGATACCAAGTCAATACCCAACCTACATTAGCAATATCTAATTAATATTAATTTATAAGGTTAATACAAGATCGATACATACACTACCTAAATTCCACAAAAAATGTTGTTTAATTGTACATACAATTTTAAAACATCAATTTACTCGAATTATTAGTAGTAGTTCAATAAAGTATTTATTAGAATAGTGAATAAGTACTAAGTTAGACAAATTTAGGGTGCCCCCCCACAAAAAAAAAAAACTTTATATATATTAAAACATTTTGCGTCTAATATGTCACGTAAAATGTGTGTCGATTTATTTAATTTGATACAAGTTCAAGTGTCTTTCTATGCATAACTTAAGATTGGGAGACATAGATGTAAATTGAAATTAAATTAAAGGACTTATTTATGTATTATGTCTCAACGTAAATATGTGACTTCTTTTAGATATTGTTCATTGGCTAAGTTTATTATTATTATTATTATTATTATTATTATTCTTTTACTTTTTAAAAAATACTTTTTATGAATTTTTTTCATGATCAACGAATATATTTAGTAATTCAAACTTGGTACATGTCGTGCATTTTGACTTTGACTCTTGAAATGTGGATTTTATTCTACTAGCAATAACTTGTAAAATAAAAATATGAAGAGCAGTCACTACATGCCCAAAAAAAGTTATACTTTCATTTTTATTTTATTTTATCAAAAAATTTGATCAAAATTTTCAAATTAATATGTAATTTTGTGAATTTTTAAAGAGGTGAGTCACATTCAGAATTTAAATTTTATTTATTGATACAACGAGCTCAACTTCATAATTTAATATACCACATACAACTGTTCAATAAAATAGTAATTGAATGTGCAATCGAGGTTTATAAATATTTAATGAATTTTAATATATATATATATATATATATATATATATATATATATATATATATATATATATATATATATTAATCAAAAGCTATTAAGTTTATGTAAATACTTAAATTACATCCCGTTGTGGGTGTCTTTATCGCAAGTGATATAACATGACACTACTTACTCACTACTTACTTATTGACTAACAAGTTATACTTTGGCCAAATATCCTAAAAAAAAACTCTCGAGAAACAGTTAAGTTTAGAAAAATTTAAATTTAAATTAGAAAATATATAAGAAAAGAATTAATTTTTTTTTAAAAAAATGGAACATAATCGAGTACGAAGCTGCAGCTAAACTTCTAATTTTTTTTGTTTTGTATTAGAGAGATTTGTTCAAAATATTATATAGAAAAAATGCCGTTGAATTGAATTTGCAAGTGGATAATATATTTATTAATTGTAGAATCTTACCCTTAATAGGAAAAAATTAATATAATACAAGTGGTCAAGTTGGATAAATAGGGATAATTGTATATAATAGCAAACTAATAATCTAAAATAAATGGAGTAGCTACGGTTTGATTTAATTGTGCTCCATAACAAACGTTTGCCAAAGTTTGCCGCGTCTCTCCCAAAAATCTCGCTCGCCACTCTCCCTCTACTCGCCTCTCTCGCTTTATACACAGAAGTGTATAAATTGTGTTTCTGTTTTGTATAAAGCGAGAGAAAATTATATATACACATGCAAAAACATATATCTTCGTGCTATACACTTAATTATACAATTTACAAACATTTTACTTCGATTCAATTGTAAACAAATGCAAATTTTATACAAATATTGCAGCGAAAAAGGCCAACGAATTATACAATTGCGAATGATACAATTGCAGTGAAATACAGTTTTCTCTCGCTTTATACAACAGAAGTGTATAAATTGTGTTTCTGTTTTTGTATAAAGCGAGAGAAAAACATATATCTTCTTCCTATACACTTATACAATATACAAACATTTTACTTCGATTCAATTGTATGCAAACAAATTTTATACAGATATTGCATCGAAATAGGCAGCGAATTATACAATTGCGCATTATACAATTGCAGTGAAATATGCCAGCGAATTATACAATTGTAGCGAACTAGGCCAGCGAATTATATAATTTAGGCCAGCGAAATCATACAATTGTATATGTATAGGGAGGCCAGCGAATTATACAATTTAGGCCAGCGAATTATACATTGTATATGTATAGCGAATTATACAGTTATATGTTTGTTATGGAGCGCAATTATGCAAACTTTGTTATAGCATACAAATATAAATTTTTTGTTTGCTATATGTGAAAGTTGAACTAAAAATAATGTGGCAGCATGTTCTTTGATTATTTCAAGAATTATGCTAATCATAGTACATTGATTTTAAATAAACATTAGAAACCTCAATTTAAATAATATTGCATATTTTTAGATTAAATTTCAAGATACTATAAAATTCTTTGTAAAAATAAGTTATACATTATATATTAGCTAATTTTACTCCACATTGCCGATAAAATTTCTAAATACCATTTTTCATGAAAAATTATTTATAGATATTAGAGATCTCTAGATATTATTTGAATAACCTGATAATTTAAATCGTAAAATAAAACTACGAAAACCTAAATATATTGTCAATATCCAAGTTATTCAAATAATTGATATAACAAAGCAAAATATGTAAATTAAATCTAGAATTTCAGAAACTTACTTAAGTAGAAAATGGAATTAAGTTTGTTGTTGTCAATTATATAAAAAATTGCAATTCAATAATATTACTAGATTATTTGTTAATTCGTTAAGAAAAACTAATCATTACTATATTGATAATCCGTAACAGAAGTCTAAATATCATCGAATCGTTAAATCAATAGCCTATTACTACTAATAACAATAATAAATTATATTAATAGATTCTTTTTTATTATTCGAAGAGCCTTTTAGTTTATTGTATTCAATGATTTTTTATTTTTTTTTAGGATTTTAATTATTTGATGTGTTAGGTCAAAGACAAGAAGATTAATATTATCAGTGTATTGTTAGACTGTCTAGGTTCTCCCCATCAAATTAGATTCCTTTTTTTCTTCTTCTTGATTTTTAACGATCAAATACACCGCAAGAAAGTCTTTTAAGTCATCTTACATTGGAAAATACAGAACTATCAAGCCTGGAAGTATGGAAAAATTCAGAGAGGAAAAGATATATAGAATTATACTAAACATATAAAATCATCCATCAATAAAATATATATTCATCATAAAAAAATCATTCGTTTCAAAACTATAACAAACAATAAACTTTATAGTTACGCAAATATTATGACTTAGTGAATACTTTTGTAAGTGTGTGAAGAAAGGTTCAAGTTAGAATTTTACTCGATAATATATACGGTATAAGTTTCGATGATTGTGAGATTGACTATTCTGAAGAAAACATAATCATGCCTCCTAATCTATAGACCTATTTTAGCGGTAATTAATCTATTAAATATTAAATAATTGTCGCAAAAGATCATTTTTGGTACAGTGTGTACAATGTAATGCTACTAAAAATCAAAACATTGGCAATGAAGTTGTAAATTGACTCATTTTTGGGCACAATTATTCTATGTTCGAACCCTTGTTATTTGTAAGAATACATCTTGGATTTGTCGATTATGTTATGTCAAAGTCCTACTCATGGCTACCTCAATATTGAATGAGGAGAAGTTATAGGTATTGTTACAAGTTAATCTATTAGAGAACAAGGTACTCAATTATATCACATTCCTCTCAAGGACATAAAAACCTAACAAGTTTCCCTTCCTTTCCAACTTTTCTCTGACATACTATCAAAAGATGAGGTGTAGTGTGTGAGGTAACTTCTTCCTTAATCAGAGGTCTCAATTTTGAGCTCTGGTTGACAGAAAGTGCTACCCCTAAATGGGGTCTGATTAGGATAAAGTAGAAGCAGGGACAAACTCACATTGAAGGCTCTGGATGCTCGAGCACCCATTTATCTTGTATCGAACCATATATATTTATGTAGATATATGAGAGAATGTATAAAATTAAAAAGTGAGAACCAGAAAACAAACTTTTACTTGGTGTAGTGGTCGTTTGTGGGTGCTCAGAGGTAGAGAGGTTGTTTCACATTAACCCCGTGCAAGGATAAAAAATAGTTTAAAGCAATCCTACAAAAAAAGTAATAAAAGTAGAAGAAATAGTAGATAGTAACCAAAACACTAATTACAATAAAATAATTTGATAGTCGCAATGGAATAAATTGAAGGACAAGAAACTAAGGGAGCAATGGTACAACGATCAGTATGGATATAACAAGACGACACATTACTACGACCAACATACTAACCTTCTGCTCTATTTGTGCCTCCCACAACTTCTTATTCAAGATAATCTCTTCAATAAGCTGAAACTGTGTCATGTTACCTTTTTCAAATACTTTATCGGTCTTCCTCTAGACATCTCCCCTCCTTCCCTTTCTCTTGGACATCTCACTTGTAATCAATGCTTTCTTTCTTCCCATCCTCAGATCAGAGATAGAAATTTAGGAAAAACCCTGTTTCAGATTCTTAAACTTATTTATGAATTCCGCTTCGACATCACCTGGTAGAAATTAATCCTTAAACTTCAGAACTTCTTATTCTTCGTAGCGCTTCTCCTCCAGCTCCCTCTTCTGTCGTACATGTGCTCACCATAAACCAACGCAACTTATCCTTTTGGAGCTGACGTAACAAACTACGCGAGCCTCCCAACGAAGCCAACATAAATCCGATCCGAATAAAAAAAAGTGGACCGGGAAGAAAAAGGGGGAAAAAGTAAAGTCTAAGCGCATATGGCACGAAAAGGAAATCCTATTTCGGTAAGACTTGATCACACACATTTCGTAATAAAGGGTGCGAAAGTGAGCCGGATCATAGTAAATGTTTAGAATATTGTGGTCACTGGTGATGATGTTGATTTCATACACCGTTAACCTCTCACCTTCACACTAGGACATCCATATGAACTACAAAGCCCGACCTCAGATTTTTCGGAGAAAATTAGGCTCAAACTCACACTCGAAAGTCTGAAGTTTCAGTTTTGACAATTCAAACTTCAAAAGTTCAAATTTGAAATAAGGATCTAGCCGTTCAAATTTTTTAAATAGAAAGCTTGAAAATAATGAGTAAGATGAACACACTGAAATTTGCATAATCAATTTTCATCAAATTAAACTTCAAATAATTTTTAAATATTGGTAAAAATTTAAATAGTACTCAAAGATGGGCTGGACAATTTTCCCACTATAGTGGGAATATAATCACACGTGCACTAGACAATAAATAAATAAATTGTACTAATAAAATATACAACTTGACGTGTTCCCACGTCGACTTCACTATAACCTAAATAATGCCAATTGCTTCTTTTTTTTTCAATCTAAAAATAATAATGATAATTGCCAATAATTTGTTTTTTTGAGTAGCAAATAAACGGATCGAGTGTGAACAAGTTTAATATAAAGACAATCAAAAATAAATTACTTATACGATATATAACACGTTTCACTATAACCTTAATAATGTTAGTTGTTTTTTTCTATGCATCTACTTTATAAGTTCCATAAAAAAAAAAAAAAAAAAAAATCTCAAAAAGATCTTTCCAATAATTGAAGAGAGACTAATAAGATAGCTTTATCCCTCTTAGCCAATTGATATTTTCTTCTTTTCATTATCTTTTTTACACTTAATGACTCTTCCTTTTTTTTCTTTTACAAAAATTGCAATTTTTTAAATTACTAATCCAATATTAATTGAGTAATCTGAATTGAGTGTTCTTTGGAATATTGTTCTTCTTTATATATAAAAAAAGAAGAATTCATAACTGAATTCACATTGACAATTATATTAGATATATTACGTGTTGGTGCAAATATTTCACCATAAAAATTATGGTAAAATGCTAAATATTCATCTATTCTTAATTTTCAATCAAACGTCTCATATTATTAAAATCCTGAAAAGAGCATAATTACTTTTAATATAAAACATTTTACGCAGAACGCAAATTGATTGGCCACAAAACCAATACGAAACACCGATTGAGAAACTCGTAAGAGAAATTGTATTGTTATATATGTAGAAATCTCACAAAAGTATGGAGAAATCGAGGATGTATAATTATAATATTGAGTTACAAACTCTGGGAGAAGAGTCCTATATTCTAGTTATACTAGGATTCCTACTACAACACAAATAATTACATGAATAGTATTGTATTACAAGTCAAATATCTTATCCTAGTCGACTCCAATAATATTCAGTAGCTTAGTCGTACATAACTTAGGATTTAGTAGTCTAGTCCTAGTATTACTCTAAATCTCTAAATCTAACTCGCCAGCCTGCTTCGATGGATCTGTTCCTTCGACGTGTTTCATCAGTCATCAAGCTTCCTTCAACAATATAACGTGAATCTAACAACTAACATCACCTGATGAATTCATAAACTTCAAATCTTGAATTCGCCTCTTACGATAAAGTGATGAATACATAAATACTTTTCTTTTCTTAATTAACCAGAGATCTTATGTATGTCCGAGCATGTGATAATAGATTTATCTTTAATAAGGGAGCATTTTACCTTTAAAGTAAAGTTTTCATACACATAATCTAAATTGATCCAACCTAAAATGGTTATCAAGTATCGAATATCGAGCAAGAAAATGATGAGTATATGTATATCAAATCATAGTACTCTTGTTGAGTGAAGTTCCACCTAAAATTGATTGTATATTCCATTTTGTTAAATGGATAAGATAATAGTATTCTAACAACTAAATAATTCATGATTAAGATAAACCAAAAAATCAGGAAGCATGACCTACCTTTTTATTTTATTTTATTGAAATAATGAATGATGACATTACTAATTGTACCTAAAAAATATTATTTTTTTATTTTGTCTCTCAGACTCATAGGGCCTCCCCCAGACAGGCAATTTGGATTTATTTTATTTTTAGGACAATTTTTTTTAAAGTTTATTTAGTTAACATATTTTGAAAAATACATTCTTTCTTTTTTGAAAAAAGTAAATACACGAAAAAATTAAAAGTATATATATATACAACTTCTACTATATGAAAAAAACTATTTTATAGATTAATAAATTTATAAAATACTCTAGAGTAATAAAGTGAGATAGCTATTTTTTTCCTTTTAATGAAAAATCAGACAAATTAAAAAAATAAAAAATAAAACAAGTAGGGCGTACAATTTTCCACATTTTAAATATGTATTGTATACATTTCCCCTTCCCCTGTCTCTCTTCACACACATTTGTTTTCCCATTTCCACACTCATTATACATCTTCTTATTTTGATTTTTTTATATTGAGAGTCTGTCGAAAAATACTTTTTTAAAATTGTAAAAGTATGAGTAACTCTTGCGTATATTTTATTATTTTTTAAATTTTATTTTGTGAGATTACATTGAGTATATTATTATTGTCGTTATAAAGATATTCTTTTTTGCTAATTTTCACAAACACACACCTTTCTTTTTCTTTATTTTGTCATTTTCAATATTTCATACAAATTTCATTTTCACCACATGCCATTAAAAGCTAGAAACTTTGCTAATATGGAAAAATATATCTTCTTTTTAATCAAAGATATTTTGGTATTTTTTTTTTCTTTTCTAAATGCTAAAAACTATAGTACTATTTAATATCTTCACTTGGTTGGTTCTATTTTTTTAGTTTTCTCAGAAAGTATGAAAATACCAAAGAAATTTTCTTGTTTTTAGCATTGTGAAGGAATCTTATATTATTTTCTTGGAAAAAATTGTTTTTTTTCTTATTTTAGTTTATTTATATAAGTCAAGATTTTGATTTTTCATTGGACTGTGATGGAGCTGAAATTAATTGATTTTAAGTCAATGTCCATGTGTAAATCAGTTGGTATGGAGGGGTTGATGAAGTTTTCTAGCTCATTTCTTGATTCAAACCTCATGTTTGGTGTTAATGTGGCTCCAAATTTCTGTTCTCACAGAGGTAATTTTCTTATACTGTCTTCGTTTTAATTTGTTTGTCTAACTTTAACTTGACACGAAGTTTAAGAAAGTAAATATATAAGCTTTTTGAATTGTTTGAGCTTAAATTAAAGATATCTAGAATGCATTTCTGTTCTTGTGGAGGTATTTTTCTAATACTCTTTCATTTTAATTTGATATGATATTTAAGAAAGTAAATAGGTACTTTTTGAGTTTTGTGGTCTTAGTCTAAAGATATGTAGAATGTATTAAAGATACGTAGAATGTATTTCTGTTCTTGTGGAGGTATTTTTCTAATATATCTTTCTGTTTTAATTTGTTTGTCTGGTTTTGATTTGACATAGAGTCTGAGAAAGTAAATAAGTAAATATGTAAGGCTTTTTGAGTTTTGTAGTCTTAAACTAAAGATATATAGAATGTATTTTTGTTCTTGCCTGTCCATTGATTTTGTAAGGGAATAAGAAGATTTTACTCTGTTTGTTTCATTTCATGTGAAGGTATTTGATAGAATACTAAGTCGAAAATAGAAAGACTGACTTTTGGAAACGTTCTTAAACATGTCATGACGTTTTTGTGGCTATAAAATCAGGTCATTAAGAGTAAAATGAAAAATTTAAAGCTAAATTAGTTATAAATAAATTAAAAAGGAAAGAGCATACTCAGATGATCATAAAATGGAACGGAGAGAGTAATATTTTCGTGCTTGAGCATTTTCGTGAACAGAGATTTCCCGTCTATTTGTTCTGTTTAAATCCGCTCTGAGGAGCTACTACTATGCTATTACATTATGATCTTTGAGCAAGGAAGCATGAACTCGGAGTAGAATTAACAATCGATAGTAAGGCAATACAAAATGCATCATTAGCTTTTAAAGAATGATGTCCTGTTTCCTAATGCAGTCATTAAGAAGAATATTATCTATCAATCTACGCGTTATTAGATAACGCCATTGCTGCTACTAAATAAGAAATGTTGCTGTTTGTATCTCAAAATGAAGTTCGAATGTTTGTGTTTTAACTTCAGGGCTGTTAACAAAGGCTTCTTATTCAAGCACTTCTTATGATGCTACAGGATCAGTCAGCAAGAAGAATTTATTAGAGGACACTTTCTCTTATAAGATAAACGGTACAAACCATACAAGTTTGTATTTTCGAGATAAATGGGTACTTGATGCCTCTGACGATGAATATGGAGGAGTACTCGTCAACTCAGATAGACTACCATCTGATCCCGACAAATTTACCTTTGTTCTTCGTGCATCTCTCTCTCATTGGAAAGTGAAGGTACTTCATTTTCAGCAACTACTATACTATACTAGTCTCAAATTTCAAGACTCGATTTCTTGTCTGGTGTTGATTAATACACTAGTGAAAGCCACCACATTTCATATTTTTTCTTATTATTTATAGACAACTCTTATGCATGCCAGATAGTCTGGTGAATACATATAGACGGAACCCCAAATTGTTTAGGAATGAGGCGTAGTAATTTTTGGTGTATTGTAAGTAAAAACTTATATAACACGTTTTGCTCATTGATGGATCCCGATGATGCAGGGGAAAAAGGGAGTTTGGCTTAAGCTACCACTGGAAAAATGTGATCTCGTTCCTGTTGCAGTAAAGGTATTTCCTTTTCGTTGATGAATTGTAGTAAAGGTATTTCGTACTATCACTTTACCCAAATCGATATAAGAAGTTACTCTCCCGTACCAACTTTTCTTTGTTATCTCTGGCTAGTATACACAACTATAGTGATTCTGTAACCTAACCATCGAACTCTAAATTTTGTAGGAAGGATTTCAATACCATCATGCAGAAAGAGGATATGTTATGATGACATATTGGATTCCGGAGGAACCCTGTCTGCTTCCTTCGAATGCATCACATCAAGTTGGAGTTGGGGGTTTTGTGATCAACGACAAAGATGAGGTGCGTGTTTTTCTGTTTGCAATGCCTTCCGAATTAGTAGTAATATTTATGAGCTTCTGAATCCTTAGGCTAATAAAATTACTGCTTTAGGTGCTTGTCGTGCAAGAGAAACATTTTACGCCGGCTCTTTCAGGCTTATGGAAAATACCAACTGGTTTTATTCATGAGGTATGTTCCTCTATTGAAATTTCACCTTACTATTTTGGTACTTTTGACTTTGTTAAAGATTGAAGCATGGAACTGTATACTTACTCGGTTTAGTTTTTGCGTCAAACTCAGTCCGAGGAGATCTTTACAGGAATTGTGAGAGAAGTGCAGGAGGAAACTGGTGTAAGCAATTTTCACTTAAACGTATCGCCTTCCTATACTAGCAACACATAACGACCAATCGTTATGATCTAAACCATGTTTTTTTTCTTTTCTCATTACTTTTCCCAGATTGATACTGAATTTGTGGAGGTTATGGCTTTCAGGTAACAATATTCTTCCTCTTCAAAGAACCATGAGTAAATTTAAAATCATATACATTACACATTTTTATCGATAGGAAGATCTATATTAGAAATCTTATAAGAACACGAAATGCTGATACCATAAGTATCCGAACAACTTGGCTCAGACACAGAGAATGTAGAGTTGCTATTTGCTAGATTTTATGGTCTCCTTTAGGATATTTCAAGCTTTATTCAGCTTCTTGCTCTATCCCATGCTATGTACATTAGTTTTTCGACTCTTTAAGTGTTGATTTTACAGTTTACAAACAAGATACCATTGTTTAAATTAATATTTATCGATGTGCTTCTTCAGGCATGTTCACGATGTGGCCTTTCAAAAGTCAGATTTGTTCTTCATCTGTCTGTTAAGACCCCTGTCGAAACAGATCATGGTTGATAATCTAGAGATTCAGGATGCTAAGGTAAGCATATTGTATTGTGTAATACTCACCTGATGAGCTAGCGTTTGAGATTGAGTTAGACTCAATGTCCATTTTCTTTAACTTTATACCACATCCAAACTCGTCCTTATTCTTGTGTGTCTGAATGTTGGTTCCGCATGTCATATTGTCCACTCATGAGCTGTTAGTCTCAGAACACACACCTCCATATTGGTCGGGAAAATGTGATGTTGTCTCCTTATATATTTTTGGACAATCGTCATCTCATGAGCTAGCTTTCAAGGTTGAGTTAGACTTAAAGTCTACAGCTTTATGCGACTTTAGCATTTACTCGAGCTGTCTTTTCTTTTATCAATGCAGTGGATGCCTCTAGTTGAGTTTGTGGAGCAACCTCTAATCCAAGAAGACGACATGTTCAAGAAAATAATCGACATATTCATGGCTAGACTAGGGAAGCGCTACTGCGGATTGTCTGTCCATCAACTGGTTTCCAAATTTGATGACAAACTTTCTACATTGTACTTTAACACAGTTGATGATCCAAATTTGAACTGTCAAGCCAGTTAGCATCACAATCAGTATTGTCTTGTGTGTATGTGTAATCTATAGGTTATGGATTCTGTAAATATACTCAAAAATTATTCAAAAGAACTTGGTAACTGTCATATGATTTTCTCTCTTTATAATTTGTATATTAGGTTTCTGTATCGGATATTTGCACCAAACCAAAAAATGCAACACAAGTTTGTCATGAGAACAAAACATGGAAAATGAACACCATGTGCTAAACTTTGAATGTACAATTTAAGTATGTTTCAACACAGAAGCAATAACAGTTTATTACAAATTAACAAAGATTATCAGACAACGCAACTGAAACAAGAATCTACTCAGTGTACAATCAATCAAGCAATCAAAACATCGGAACCAGAGAGGAAGAACTGTACAAACTTTGGCAGAAGAAACTTAAGATATCTGACAAGGTGGAGACTCGGGGTCGTTAAACCAGTAAGTTCCTTCCTTTGTATTTCCACTCAAATTTTCCTGAATGAGAAAACAACGAGTCAAGCTCAACACACTTGATAATATATGAATGATTAATCACTTATTCAAGTATAATACTAAAAGCATTTTCATAATTGAGAATTGTGAAAGTTAAATTGGCACATCACCTTAAATGCAGTGAAACGATGCTCTAAATTTGACTTGAAGTTGTCGTCATCCCACTCCAGTTGGCTCCACCATTCCATTGTTCCTTTTATTAGTTTGATGTTGGAGGTCTGAATACAGAGAGGCAACTTACTTATTTGATTAGGACCTTGTAAGGTAAGTTCCTCCAGGTGTTCCAACATATTCTGTGGCTCCCCCAACGTTCCTACATTTCGTAACAACTCTACCAATTGCTCACAATGGATACTTATAATTTCTTCCAATTGCTTAGGTAAAGCAAAAGCATCACCAACATTGAAAAGACATGTTAAACTACGACAAATATATACAACCAGTTGGCGTAATTTTGTCAGTCTTAGACCCAGATATTGACTGAAATCAGAGACACTCTTTAAATTATGAACGTACTCGAGGCTGAGATATTCCAGATTTGGCAAAGGATCAAACCGTCCACTTCCTTCTTCCACTGGTGTGAAATAACAGAAACATATGTGAATGCATATTGATTTTAATCCATTAAAACTATTCTTGTTCAAAATCACCTTCCTGAGACCCGCGCATTTTTCCAAGTGCAAGTCTGAAGCAAACTGCAACATGCCTGAGAGCTCTCCGTTACTGAAAATATTACAATAGGAGACACTTATCTTCCTTCTTGACTTGTTCTGTCGTACCTGAGCTGTAGTATTCCCAAATCTAATGTGAAATCTTTTCATCCAGGTGTGGTCTCTATTGAAAATTGATGAACTATCTAATCTAATAAAAAGAGATGTCAGATTGTGGAGAGACGATATCTCATTAAAAGACGTTGGTTCAACAACAGTCACCCCTTCTTTTTCTGGCAAAAACTCTATCAACACATCATAATTCATCTTTAAATTGTACTGAGAAGAGTCTGGCATCATTTCGGAATCCATCTTTAACATTTCAATGCTAGGCATTTTGAGGAAAAATCCTTGGCTGATGCTCTCATTCAAATCACCTACAGGCAGATTTAATAGCCTAAGATTTGTCAACTTGTCTATTCCTTCCGGCAGAAAACATAACTTTGTTTTATCACAATCGAGCAACTGCAAATTGGAAAGGTTACCAATAGGTGGTAACTCTTTCAACTCATTGCAATTTTGTAGTATTAGTGCACGTAGTTGACATAAACTATTGATGGAACAAGGCAGTGCTCTAATACCAGTTTTACTCAGATTCACAACTCTTAGGGATGGAAATGACAAAAAGAATTCATCAGGAATCATCCAAAGGCGATCATTATCTTGCAAAAGCAATGATGTTGTCACTGGGAATTTTTTGATGTAATCAGGTAGATGTTCAATTTTGTTGCTTACGAAAGATATTCTCCTGACAGAAGCTGATACTTTAATAAGAAATATCTCAGTTAACCCGATTCCAGCTTGAGTAACAGAACTGTGTTCATCACCAAAGGAATTAGCTAACCATACTGCAACATCACGGATCACATCATGCATCTTCAGAGAATCAAATATATGGGGAGACATCTTTTAGACTCTCAATCATTCTGATTCCCCTGTTGTAGGCTTCTTCATATGTGTCATGTTCACCGAGGAACCCCTCTGCCCACCAGCAATGTATGAGATCATCTGTTGACATTGCTGCCGGATATAAGGAGCAATACAAGAAACAACTTCGAATGTCACCTCTCCTTTTGTTCACATGTTTGCTTCTTTGCTGTGAGGATAACTCAATATCCGGAGATTCCAAAGAATCAAAACTCCACTTGATGACCTTGTAAACCTTATCTTTTACATCTTTGTTATGAGGTTCGGACATTCTAAGTGATTTCAAAGCATCCTCCCAGAGCTCGACCCTAGTCTTCCCTCTCATGGACGTTCCAATTACAGTGATTGCTAAAGGTAAACCATCACACTCTCTTGCAATTTCCTTAGCAAATGGTTGAATTTGCTCTATATTGGCAACATCTCCTGCATTTTTGACAAACAGTTGCCAAGATTCATCCTCATCCAACGTGTAAAACTTCACTTCAGTGTCTTTTTCATTTGCTTACAAACATCCAAGGAACGAGAAGTTATAATGACCTTGCTTCTTGCAGGATCTTCAGGTTTGGGCACACCTATATGATCCAAATTTATAGCTTCCCAAACATCATCTAATATGAGAAGGAAACTCTCTTCTTGCATAAGCCTTTGATAGATTTTGCTGCCAATGCTTTCTACACTTTCCTCTTTATATACTTTTAGGTTTAATCTGCTGATAATTTGTGCTTGAACTTTTTTTATGTCTGTTGGTGGTTTGGGCACTGTAACCCATACCACAACACTAAAAGACAGTTTAGAACTCGACACTTGAGTCTTTAGGATCTCATTGTTCAGATTCTTCACCAATGTCGTTTTCCCAACTCCTCCCGTACCAAACACACCAATGATGCATACCTGAAAGGATAATTTATTAGTAAAAGATGCGCGAAACAATGCTAGTATAGAAGAAATTTAGAAAAACAAGGACGTTAGAAGCTTTGATCATTATGCATTATAATCTCAAATTTGTTAATTTCCTTGCTGTTAAATTTGACAAGATTA
The DNA here is from genome assembly GCA_016801875.1 of Solanum sitiens. Classification (NCBI taxonomy): domain Eukaryota; kingdom Viridiplantae; phylum Streptophyta; class Magnoliopsida; order Solanales; family Solanaceae; genus Solanum; species Solanum sitiens. The sequence goes on along the minus strand of JABWTJ010000389.1, from coordinate 971,720 downwards.
AAAAATGGATTAATGAGAAGATATGGTAGTTAGGAGAATAATTCTTCATTGGTAGAAAAGTCAAGATAGCACCTTTTGTAGGTGAAATTTAGGTGAACCATAAATTGGTTTCACAAGGTAAATCTCGACATTTTGACATATTGTGATGTCACGGATGACATCAATAGGAAGAATTCACTCCTATAAATAGGTAGCTCCTAATTCATTTGTAACACACCTCTTACTTGCCTTCTCATCTCCTAAGGTATTTGTTTTTCTTTATCTCTTGTAGTATTTCACTTGTACTCTTTTGGAGTGAAATAAATATTGGTTGGTTGTGCCCGAGGAGTAGGCAAAAGAAAACAAAAGTTTGCTGAGCCTCGTTAATTCCTGGTGATCTTTTTATTGTTGTCTCATTTACTATTTATTAGCTACCTTTAGATATCGTAGTTGTGATTCCATCACTCACTATATATTCGGCTTCCGCAACAATTGGTATAAGAGCCAAGGTATTATCTGTGTATGCTCTGTGATTGCAGCATAGTCTGAACTTCCACATCAGAAAAAGATTTATTTTGGTCTTTGAATGGTTAGCTAGTGAATAATATTTGTAGTAAAATGGGAGACAAGAAAAATGATGAGTCCACATCGAGTGTCAATAATACGTCATCATTGACATCTTCGCTTATTACAAGAATTTTGTCAAATGCGAAATTTGTAGTTCAAATTTTTGTCGGATCAGGACATTTTGGAATGTGGCAAGGCGAGGTCCTTAATGTTCTTTTTCATCAAGGGCTAGATATTGCTATAGAAGATAAGAAACCAGACGGTGTAGGAGAAGAAGATTGGAAGATTATCAAGCGTGTTGCTTGCGGTACCATTCGATCTAACCTTGCAAGAGAACAAAAGTATCCATACACGAAGGAAACATCTGCAAATAAATTATGGAATTCATTGGAGGAAAAATTCTTGAAGAAAAACAGTCAAAATAAACTTTACTTGAAAAGAAGACTGTTATGCTTCACTTATATTCCTGGTAGCACAATGAATAATCATATCACCAGCTTTAATAAGTTGGCGACAGATTTGCGGAATATGGACGTGACTTTTACGGATGGAGATATGGCCTTAATGTTGTTAGGTTCACTTTCCGATGAGTTCGAGCATCTTGAAACAACTCTACTGCATTGGAATGATGAAGTATCTCTCAAAGAAGTTTGTTCTGCCTTATAAAGTTATGAACAAAGAAAGAGAGAAAAATAAAAAGGCGGAGAAGCAGAAGCATTGATTGTGAGAGGTCATTCTCAAAATCATATGAGAACGAAGAAAGGGAGATCAAAGTCAAGATCCAAACTCAGCAAAGATGAATGTGTCTTTTGCCGAGAAAAAGGGCCCTGGAAGAAAGACTGCCCAAAGTTGAATAGCAAAGCCAAACCAAATAATGGGAAGGCTGTCATGGATTCAAATGTGGCTGATTGTGATGACTCCGATTACTCACTAGTTACGACAGATCCATCTAAATCATCTGATGTATGGTTGATTGACTCAGCTTGTAGCTATCATATGTGTCCCAAATCGGGACTAGTTTATTGATTTACAAGAAGGAGAATGTGGAGTTAATCACACCGCAAACAATAATCCTCTTACCGCATATGGTGTTGGTTCAATCCGATTAAGGAACCATGATGGATTAAGTAGAACATTAACAGATGTTCGATATGTACCAGATTTGAAGAAAAATCTCATTTCTGTTGGAGCCCTAGAGTCAAAGGGGTTCAAAGTCATTGCAGATAATGGCGTGATGAGAATATGCTCTGCTGCACTGGTGGTAATGAAGGCAATTCGAAGAAATAATAACATGTACCACTATCAAGGTAGTACAGTTATTGGGACAGCAGCAACAACATCCAATGACGAGAAGGAGGCAAAAATGACCAAGCTGTGACATATGCGCTTGGGACATGCTAGATGGAAATCCTTGAAAACTTTATCAGGTCAAGGTTGCTAAAAGGAGTAAAAACTTGCAACTTGGAGTTTTGTGAGCATTGTATCAAGGGAAAGCAAACAAGGGTTAAATTTGGAACAACTATCCATAATACTAAAGGTATTTTGGATTATATTCATTCAGATGTTTAGGGTGCTTCCAAAACACCTTCATTAGGTGGGAAACACTATTTTGTAACCTTTGTTGATGACTTTTCACGAAGATTGTTGGTGTATACGATGAAAACAAAAGATGAAGTATTGGGAATTTTCTCAAATGGAAGGCGATGATAGAAACTCAAACTGGCAGAAAGATTAAGTGTCTTCACACAGACAATGGTGGAGAATACAAGAATGATCCTTTTCAGAAAATTTGTGAGGAAAATGGCATCGTCAGACATTTCACTGTCAGAAATACACCACAACAGAATGGAGTGGCAGAACGCATGAACCGATCTTTGTTGGAGAAGGTTCGGTTTATGTTGTCCAATGCTGACTTGGGCAAAGAATTTTAAGATAACGCAATAACATATGTCTACCACCTCATTAATCGTCTACCATCTGGTGCTATTGGTGGGAAAACACCATTTGAAAAATGGTATGGAAAACCTGCTGAAGATTATAGTTCTTTATATGTATTTGGCTCAATTGCATATTATCATGTAAGAGAATCAAAGTTGTACCCAAGAGCAAAGAAATCTTTATTTATCGGAATTACTTTTGGAGTCAACGGATACCGTTTATGGTGTCCAGAGACAAGAAAAGTTATTTTCAGCAGGGATGTTACCTTTGATGAATCTACCTTGACTAATAAGGTAACAATTGAAGAAGCCAAACAAATTGATGGTGCTTCAAAGAAGGTGGAGTTTGAGGGAAAGATAATTTTCCCAACACAGGAATCAAATGAGGAAACAACAGAAGATTTTCCTCTTGAGGGAGAGCCAGTCGAAGAGGAGGTTCCATCTCAAGAACCTCAACCACAACTTGAATCAATAGCAACTGGCAAGCCAAAAAGGACAATAAGAAAACCTGCTCGACTCATAGATATGGTGGCTTGTGCAGACTCAATTGCAGCTGATGACATTCCTACCACTTATAAAGACACAGTCCAAAGTTCAGAAGAAGATAAGTGGAGGATTGCCATGGATGAAGAAATACAGTCCCTTCATCAGAATCATACATGGAGATCGGCTAATCTACCGGAAGGCAAAAAAGCAATTGGGTGCAAATGGATATTTGTAAAGAAAGAAAAATTTCCTAACCAAAAAGATGTTCGCTACAACGCAAGATTGGTGGCCAAAGGATATGCTCAAAAGGAGGGAATTGATTATAATGAGGTACTTTCTCCAGTTGTGAAATATTCCTTAATTAGAGTTTTATTGGCTTTGGTAGCACAGTTGAATTTGGAACTAGTTAAGTTGGATGTAGCAACTGCATTTTTACATGGAGACTTGGAAGAGGAAATCTACATGACTCAGCCAGAAGGATTCAAAGTTGATGGAAAAAAAATGGTGTGCAAACTTGAAAAATCATTGTACGGATTGAAACAATCTTCTAGACAATGGTACAAATAATTTGACAAGTTTATGTTGCAGGAAAGGTACTTAAGAAGCAAATATGATCATTGTGTGTATTTGCGTAAGCTTAAAGATAATTCCTTTATATATCTTCTCATATATGCTGATGATATGTTGATAGCTTCTAAAAATTCAAGAGGAAATTGAGAAACTAAATATTCTAACTAATAAAGGAGTTTGAGATGAAGGATTTCGGTGAGGCAAAGAATATTCTTGGCATGGAGATAAAAAGAGATAGACATTCAAAGAAACTCTATTTATCTCAGAAAGAATACTTGAAGAGGGTACTAAACCGATTCGGTATGAATGAGAAAACAAAGTCGGTTAGCACTCCACTTGCTCCTCATTTTAAGCTTAGTGATGCTATATCACCTAAGAATGAAGCTGAACGAGAATATATGTCAAGAGTACCTTACGCGAATGCTATTGGTAGCTTGTGTATGCAATGGTTTGCACAAGGCCAAACATTTCACACGCTGTTGTAGCTGTAAGCAGGTACATGCATAATACTGTGGATGTTGGCTTGGTTTTCGAGCAGAAAGATAGTCAATATCTTGTTGGATATTGTGACTCAGATTATGCAAGTGATTTGGACAAACGAAGATCAACTACTGGTTATGTTTTCACTATTGCAAATGCACCAGTTAGTTGGAAGTCAACTTTGCAGTCAAAAGTTGCTTTGTCTACCACTGAGGCAGAGTACATGGCAATTACAGAGGCTGCGAAGGAAGCAATTTGGCTTCAAGGATTGCTTAGAGAGCTTGGTATTGGACAAGAAGAAATCACAATATTTTGTGATAGTCAGAGTGCTATTCAATTAGCAAAGAATCAAGTTTATCATGCAAGGACGACGCACATTGACGTCCGATATCATTTCATACGAGACATCATAGAAGATGGTGGAGTCATAATGCAGAAAATTCATACTACGGATAATCCTGCCGATATGTTGACAAAAGCGGTGACTGCGGTCAAGTTTCGACATTGTTTGAACTTGATCAACATTGTTAAACATTGAAGATTGAGGTTGAAGACACAATTAAAATTATTGTTGAGAGAAAGTTGAAAATGGAGAATCTTGCCAAGGTGGAGATTTGTTAAATTTGACAAGATTCAAAAATGGATTAATGAGAAGATATGGTAGTTAGGAGGATAATTCTTCATTGATAGAAAAGTCAAGATAGCGCCTTTTGTAGGTGAAATTTAGGTGAACCATAAATTGATTTCATAAGGTAAATCTCGACATTTTGACATATTGTGATGTCATGGATGACATCAATAGGAAGAATTCACTCTTATAAATAGTTAGCTCCTAATTCATTTGTAATACACCTCTTACTTGTCTTCTCATCTCCTAAAGCATTTGTTCTTCTTTATCACTTGTAGTATTTCACTTGTACTCTTTTGGAGTGAAATAAATATTGGTTGGTTGTGTCCGAGGAGTACGCAAAAGAAAACAAAAGTTTGTCGAACCTCGTTAATTCCTGGTGATCTTTTTATTGTTGTCTCATTTACTATTTATTAGCTACCTTTAGATATAGTAGTTGTGATTCCATCACTCTTTATATATTCGGCTTCCGCAACACTTACATATGCATCATGTTCTGTTATCATTATATATATATATATATATATATATATATACACACTAGTTTCTGAAAACGTGCTTTACATGTTTGTTCGAATTATCATTATCGTGAATTTGCTATAACATCAAACTCATAAGCACAAATAAAAATCTTCAATAATAACTAAAAAAAAATTGAGATGCAAATCAGAAATATGTGATCTGTGGAAGGAAGAACAAAGCATGACAGATATATATTTATACTAATAGGTGTAGTGACTCATTAATGAATTGAATAATTAAGTTAGTAACTTTTGGTCTTCTCATCATAACTCATAAGTAATAGAAGGTTGAAGATTGAAGTTAATATGATCGACTTTTAAAATATTACTCTCTCCGTCCCTTTTTATATATAATTTCTTTCTATAAATAGTTGATCCATAAAGTTATATCATTTTTTAGTGTAAGTGCAAAGCAAATATGTGACATATAAAAAGGGACAGAAGAAGTATAACTTAAAAAAAATTTTGTGGCTGATTAATTAAGCAATATTAATATGACAGAAAAAGTATTTAAACAATTTAAGATTACTAATCTTGATTTACTTCCAAGAATTAATACCTTATCATCTTCCAATAGTCGTAGGATTTTGTTGAGATTCCTTTTTGCTGCGGACTGGCCTTGTATTGATGGTCCCGGGAGGAACTCAACTTTTTTCACCTGGTAATTTTCTACCATCAAATTGGATCTAAAATTTTCTCCGGCCTCTTTAAGACTGCAAAGTTGATCTCGGATGTTCTGCATTTGAGTGCAGACCTCGGAGCGGAGGCTGCAATTTGGACAACACTTATATGTAAGCGTCTTCGCCGCTGCAATGTTTTCTTGCAGAGTTTCCCAATCATTCTCCAGCTTCTCAACGTTTTCGATCCACTCGAGAACATTTGGTTTTGGTTTATACCCTTCCCCCTTAGCTTTTTCCGTCTTTCCTCTGATATCATCTCTTAACTTTGTTATCTTCTCCATTTCCTCGCTTAGATTTTCAATTTTTGAGGAGAAACGGACAGTATTTTCAATCTTAGGATAAATGCATTTACATTCAAACTTTCCGACCTCAACAACAAAGCCACCCACAACATTAATAAGTATTTCCATTGGTGAAGAAAATGTTTGTGATAGAGAAATTCTCAAAGATTAGCAAATGAAACTACATATTTAAGCTGATTGTTTAAGGGCAGAGAAAGTAAAATAAAATTATTTGTAAAAGTCAACGAATTAACATAATGATAAAACTAGGCAACATGATTTAAAATACTAATTAAGTACATGATCAACTTCACAACTGTAGATAAATGTCAACAATTTGGACTCGTTCAGTTTTCACAATTTATAAGTTGTCTTTTGATGTCTCTATTTGCCAACAACCATCATCTATTCAATACAACAAATTGTGAAAGTCTAAAGTGTTTTGTTTTATTTTACTAATTTGTTTGCTTAATTAAACTCTGTCTCAAGTCAAAACAAGTTTATAGTTAAATATAATGACAAAACTTTCCCTCTATATCTTTGAAGCTTAATCTAATTTGCTGCTTTAGGGTGCTTGTCGTGCAAGAGAAATATTCTACGACAGCCTATGAAAAATATACCATCTGGTAAGGTATTGCGACCACAACCATTTGGTCACGTACTCTTGACTGAAGTAACTATTTCACAACACATTTTAATCGATATGAAGAGCTATATTAGAAATCTTATAAGACCACGAACCATAAGTATCCAAGCAACGTTTACAGTTGTTTACCAGGGACCATTTTACAACACGAGAAAACCTCTGTGAGATAGGCTCTCTCTCAGTTTTCCTTCTTTTGTCATGAGAACAAAACATGAGATAAATTTTGGATGTTTCAACACGTACAGAAGCAATAACAGTTTATTGCAATTAACAAGATTATTGTTAAGATTCAGTATCTTCCATGGAAATATATAAAATTGCAGAGATAAGATGAATTCGATTGATGAAGACTGGGAGAGAAAACGTGAACTTCTTTTCAATATAATACCACAATTATGCATCACAATAGTGTGTTATCAACTATATATACTAATCATTAGCTACTAATCATAATTAACAAACTAACTAGCCAACTGTACATAGCTATAACCGACTAACTAGTTAACAGTACATAGTTAGTTACAGTAGGCAATGTAACAGTACAGAGAGACAATTTGTTAATTCCTCAACAATTATCACACAACGCAACTGAAACAAGAAAACAATCTCCGCACAAACGATCTCGACGCGCCCCATTCATAAACATAAAACCATTGCAACATGGACTATCTCCACGTGCTCAAGCCTTACTCATATTCAATCTTATGTCCATGCATGTGGATAATTTAATATCAACTGATTAGGAGATGATGATGCGTCTCATTTCAATCAAATATATTCATCTCATCGCAACATATATGAGCTCATGATCGAATAAAATATAAACACACAAAAAGTAACCAAGTTCACAAAATTCAAAAGTCTCAATATTTCTGTTATCTCACAACTCAAGGAGTACTATCATGAATTTCATGACTCTGGTATCCATATAAATGCTCGTTATATCATTAACACGATACCGGCATAAATGTTTTTTTATCCCTAACATCATTTAACTCACAAAACTAACACTTGAAGGGATCTGTAATCTTTAATTAGTTGCCTCAAGCTGTAGCAGAGGCAACTTCCCTCTCTTGAAACCATTCTGTTGTTCCTAACATCATGTAGTTGACGTAACTCGTTGATGGAACAAGGCAGTGCTCTAATACTAGTATAACTCAGGTTCAGAACTCTTAGAGCTGGAAATGACAAAAAGAATTTTTTGGGGATTTTCACAAGGGATTCATTGTGTTTTAATAGTAAAGATGTTTCCTTTGGGCATTTCGTGAAGTTATGAGGTAGATCTTGAATTATGAAAGATAATCTCTTGACAGAAGGTGACACTAGTTCAACACGTGAAATATCAGTTAACCCAGAGGAACCATCAATCCATTTAGCAACATCACGAACCACATCTTGCATCTTCACACAATCATGGGCTTCTTCTTCTAGTAAGCAGACATTTTTTAGATCCCCAATAATTGTGATTCCCCTGTTGTAAGCTTTTTCATATGTATCATGTTCACCAAGCAACCCCTCCGCAGATCAGCAATGTATGAGATCTTTTGTTGGAATAGACGCTGGAAATTTGACTTGTATTTTTGGTCATCCCACTCCAATTGCCTCCACCATCTTGATGATACGTTTATTAACTTGATGTTGTTGGAGGTTTGAATAGAGAGAGGCAACTTCCTTATTCTATTGCATCTTCTCACCTCAAGTTCCTCAAGATGTTCCCACATACTCTCTGCTTCCCCAAACCTTGTTATTTTCCCTAAGTTGATCAAACATAACTTTCTGACTCTTGGAATTTCTGAGCTTGAGCCCAGTTGTGCCACTAACTCTCTCAGATCATAACAATAGGAAACTGAAATTTCTTCCAAGTGCCTGGGTACAGAAAAACCTTCACCAACACTAAAAAGGCATGTTAAATTATCACACTCGAATATATCCAGTTTGCGTAATTTAGAAAATCTTAGACCCAGATGTTGACCGAAATCAGAAACACTCTTTAAATTATGTACATAAGAGATTTTGAGATGCTCCAGATTTGACAAAGGATCATCATCAAACTCTTCTATCGATGCTCCGAAATCACAAGACCATCCCTCTATGTGTAGTGATTTTAATCCATCAAAACTGTTGTTCCAAATGAACTCCGTGACACCCATGCAATGTTTCAAGTACAAATCTGAAGCAAACTGCAACATGCTTGAGACCCAGACTTTGTTGTTATTGAAAATGTCTAAACCTGAGAGGCATATCGCCCTTGTTAACTTGTTGAATGGTATATCATGATAAGCTGTACTATTCCCAATTACTGTAATGTGAAATGTTTTCAATCTTCTCATCCAGGTCTGGTCACTTTTCATAATTGAAATCGATGATCTATCCAAGTAAATCGAATGTGATTTCAGATTGGGTAGATGTGATATCTCATCAAAACAAGTTGCTCCAATAGCACCTCTACCGATTATGGGTAGATGTAACATTTCAAGCCTTTGCAACTCGTGGAAAACCCCCAGGTCGATGCTCTCCTTCAACTCACCTAAACGCAGATTTAATAGCCTCAGATTTGTCAACTTGTCCATTCCTTCCGGCAGACAACATAACTCTATACCATCACAATCAAGCAACTGCAAATTGCAAAGATTACCAATAGCTGGCAACTCTTTCATCTTATAGCAGTCTCTTAGTATGAGAGCATGTAGTTGACGTAACTCGTTGATGGAACAAGGCAGTGCTCTAATACTAGTATGACTCAGATTCAGAACTCTTAGAGCTGGAAATGCCGAAAAAAATTTATGGGGAATTTCCTTAAGTCTATAATTGCGTTGCAATAGTAAAGATGTTGCCTTTGGGCATTTCGTGAAGTTATGAGGTAGATCTTGAATTATGAAAGATAATCTCTTGACAGAAGGTGACACTAGTTCAACACGTGAAATATCAGTTAACCCAGAGGACCCATCAATCCATTTAGCAACATCACGAACCACATCATGCATCTTCACACAATCATGGGCTTCTTTTTCTAGTAAGCAGACATCTTTCAGTTCCTCAATAATTGTGATTCCCCTGTTGTAGACATTTTCATATGTGTCATGTTCACCAAGGAAACCCTCTGCCCACCAGCAATGTATGAGATCATTTGTTGGAATAGACGCTGGATATAAGGAGCAATACAAGAAACAACTTTGAATGTCCCTATTGCTTCTTTGCTCTAAAGAATCAAAACTCCACTTGATGACATGGTAAACCTTATCTCTTACATATGTGGCATTAGGTTCAGACTTTCTAAGTGATTCCAAAGCATCTTTCCATTGCTCGGCCATCTTCTTCCCTCTCATAGATGTTGCAATAACAGTGATTGCTAAAGGTAAACCATCACACTCTCTTGCAATTTCCATTGCCAATGGCTCAATATCCACCCGATTGGCAACATCTCCCGCATTTTCCATAAACAGAGTCCAAGATTCCTTCACATCCAATGTGTTAACCTTCATATCGGTGTCAATTTTCATTTGGTTACAAACATCCAAAGAACGAGAAGTTATAATAACCTTGCTTCCTTTGAGTTGGGGCACACCTACATCATTCAAATTTATAGCTTCCCAAACATCATCTAGTATCACAACAAAACTCTTTTCCTGCTTCAGCCTTTCAGAGATTTTGCTGGCAATGCTTACTTCACTTCCCTCAGCATCTACCTTTACGCTTAATCTGTCAGCAATTTCTGCTTGAACTTTTCTTATGGCTATTGGCGGTTTGGGCACCGTAACCCATACCACAACACCAAAAGACAGTTTAGAATTATTAATCTTTAGAAGCTCATTGTTCAGATTCTTCACCAAAGTTGTTTTCCCAATTCCTCCCACACCCCACACTCCGATGATGTAAACCTGAAGGGATTCACATACCCAAAAATGATCATGTAGATATAGCCAAAAATGATTATGTTGGCTAGAATTCTCTCAAAAAATGGAGGGAAAAAAATAATCATACAATGAATTCATGATCCTACTTTTCATTTTTAAATTCATATAGAAAAATATATTTCGAATTTGAATTATAAAATAAATTTAGAAATTGAACATGGGATAAAATTTATTCAGTGAGTTTTAAATCATCACCACTTCTAACAGATTAAATTATTATATAGGAGATTTCTTCTTATTTATATTTCATTATATTATTTTTGTATGTGTAACAAAACTTACAATACACAGTTTATCAACATCTTTATTTATGTTCATTATAAAAATATATAAGTAGACAAATAGTCGATCAACATCTTTATTTATGTTTTATAGTAAATGAAATTATAATTTTGAAATAAGTGGTTCATCAATATTTATTACTAATCTTGATTTAGTACTAATAATAATACCTCATCATTTTCCAAGTGTTGGAGGATTTTGTCCAGATTCCTTCTTGCCGCTGCCTGACCCTCTACTGATGGTCCCGGGATGAACTCAACTCTTTTCATCTGGTAATTTTCTATCACCAAATTTGATCCAAAGCTTTCTCCGACTTGTTTAAGACTGCAAAGTTGATCTCGAATGTTTTGTGCTAATTGAGTGCAGACATCTAAGCGGAGGCTGCATTTTGGACAACATTTATACGCAAGCGTCTTAGCTGATGCAATGCTTTGTTGCATAGTTTCCCATTCATTCTCCAGCTCGCAAACATCTTCGATCCACTTGATAACATCTGGCTTTGGTTTATACCCTTCTAACTCAGCTTTTTCCGTCTTTTCTTTGATTTCATCTCTAAACTTTGTTAGATTCCCCATTTCCTCCCTCAGATTTTCAATTTTTGATGAGAAGCACACAATACTTTCAATCTTAGGATAAATGCATTTACATACAAACTTTCCCACCTCAACAACAAATCCACCTACAGCATTAAAAAGTATATCCATTGAACAATTAATTCTTGAGGTAAACAAAAATAATAATATATTTCTGATGATCAGAATGCTCTCTCAAAGATTATTTCAAAATCACTAATTTTCCCCTTTTCCGTCCGTTCCTATTATGTTAAACCAGCTCGCATGCACAAATACGAAGGAAAAAGAAGAAAGAGGAAAGTCACTAGCAAGAGATAAATATAATAAAGCACTATGTTTATACTTTATTTTTTTAAAAAAGGGCAGAATTATTGGAGTAACTTGCTATGTAATTCCATATGCAACACAACAGGGAGTAGGGACGGAGCTAGAGTATAAATTATTAGTTCAGCTAACTTTAATCCAAATCACGTATTTAAATTAATACATATGTTGAAAATTAATTTAGAACTCAATAACTTTTAAAAACAATGATATTTAGAATTTGGCTTTAAGCAACATGATTGAGAATAATTGAAGTCATCCACAACTGCAGAAGGACATCAAAAATCTCAAGAGTCCCCACAAGTGAGGATTTTTCAATTTGGAGCACTAATGAATGTTTTTTTGTTGTCTCACATAGATTTTGTAAATATGAGTTTGTTAACGAAAAGAGTAATCAGTTCTATTTGTTAGATGATGAGGGTATATTATATGTGCCACTTGATCTTAACAAGAAATATATTAATTCTAAATCTCAAATTTAAAATATATATTTGCTCCTTTTCTATTCCTATTATATTAAACCAGCTAGCATGCACGAAAGGAAAGGGAAAAAACAAGAAAAGGAAAGTCACAAGAAAGAGATAAAGTTGTGAGAATACAGAACTACTTTTTGTAGTAAAATAAAAAGGGCAGAATTATTGGAGTAACTAGCAATGTAATTCCAAAAGAAACGACTAGACAGTGCAGGGCGGAGCTAGAGTATAAATAATGAATTTAGACAAATTCAATAACTTTGATTCAATCTTGATATTTGTTTTAATAAATTTATTAAATATGTATAAATAATAAATTTAGAACTTGATAATTTCAAAAAATTAGAATTTTGACTTCAGCTTTATGCAACATGATTGACAATAATTGAAACCATACAGTGCAGAAGGACAACAAAAGTCCCCACAACGTTTGAGTGAGGATTTTCACTTTGGACAACTCATACATGTCTTTTATAGTCTCACATATATTCTCTTTTTCGCAAAATAAGTAGAAAAATATGTAAATTTAATTGGACATACAAAAAGAAATTAAAGGTTCAGAATGATATGAGACTTGTTCGCTCATCAGGTTAAAAATAAAGGAGTAGTTGTCACTCCATCTACCACAACTGTTATTGGCAAATCACCTAATAGAAGATACTGCATATTCGATAAATTGACGGGTCCAGAAGTTACTTGGATTGAACATTATATGAAAATGGTCTTTTGATGACTCCTAATGCAGGGGAAGAAGGGAGTTTAACTCCTAATTTAGTGTACATATCAGAAGTAATACCAGCTTATTACAAGTTGATCACACAACACAACCGAAACAACAAAATTATTCATTGTAAAGTAAAGCAATCAAAATATCGGAACAAGAAAGCACAAACAGTACAAACAAGGAACAGTAAACAGTTATTGACAGAAAAAACTTAAGATATCTGATAGGAAATACATCTTGTTAAAGTGTCGTTGTTTTGAAATGTGGCAAAGTTAAGGAGTTGTAGTAGTAACATGGCAAAAGAAGGAAGATGTGTGTCTTATTTGCTGGTTCGAAATGTATTATTGTCAACATCAAAAAGGGTGAATTTGTTAGAATGATAAAGATTTTGATAATTGACAAATACAAGAACAGATGAAAGAAACAGGTTGTACAGACGTGTTCCTTACAGAACGAATCCGACTTGGATAAGAAGAACGTCAACCACGTGAATTAAAAGTTATAAAGCTGTGAAAGTATTGTTTTTTCGACAAGCAACCAGTACAAAAAGTTTCCTTTTATAAAGGAGTTCAAAGCCAAGTGAAAGAAGGAAAACTAATTCCTATTTAAAGAAATCTATTTAAGAAAATTGTGTTTTCTTATTTATTTAAGGAAATTCTGTAGAAAAGGAGTCCAAGTAGAAGTCAACAAGAATTTGTAGAAGGCAAATACAAGTTGAATTATACAAGGAGTTGTTGAAGTTCTGATCTATAAATAGGGAGCTATTTGCATCAGAAAAAATTGCGCACTTACACAGAGAGAAGATCAAAACACGATCAAGAGGTTTGAGAGAGTTTTGAGATTTATTGGGGGTGTTGCAATTTGTGAGGAAAAATTGTAAGATTGTATTCAAGAGTCTTGTTTACAATCAGAGTTTTGTGAGTAGGAGTTGTTCGACAAGTTGTAGAACTTGAAAAACATTAGAAAATATAAAACCGGGGGTTTTTGTGTCTTTGGTTAGCTAGAAATTAGAGTTTATAATTTCTTAGCTAGGAATTAGAGTTTATAATTCCTCTAGGAATTAAAGTTTATAATTCCTTAGGTTACATAGCTTTGTAATCTTTTGTTGAGACTTGAAGTTTAATAAAGTGGAGTTAAATCCTACAGAGGTCTAGGTCGTGATTTCTACCCTTGTGAGTTGGGGTTTTCCGCGATAAAATATTGTGTCATTATTTTATTTGCTTCACAAAACGTAACTGCTGTAATTCTGTAAAGGAACATATAGAATAAACCTGTTCCTAAGGCGAATTTGGTATCAGAGCAGGTTATCTTTGAAGAGTCTAACAACTCAAGATAAGATCATAATGAATTCTGCACCTCCTCTTGGGCATGGTCAAGGGCAACACACCAACAGACCACCATTGTTTAATGGAGAATACCACTCTTGGTGGAAGACAAGAATGGAAGACTTCATTCAAGCTGAAGATTACGAACTATGAGTTAGAATTACTAATGGACCATTAACTCCTACTAATACTGATAGTGAAGGGAATAAGGTACCTAAATCTACAGAAAAATACGGGGAAGCCGATTACAAGATGTTAGGAAAGAATGCAAAAGCTAAGTCTATTCTCATATGTGGATTAGGACCTGATGAGTTTAACCGCATCTCTAGTTGTACCTCTGTAAAACAAATATGGGACCAGTGGCGGACCTAGGATTTTTGTTGAGGAGGTTCGGAAAATAAAAGTATAAACATCTAACTAAAAAAAAAACTGAAACCAAAAATGTAAAAATAAAACGCCAATGCAGGGATTCGAACCCTGGACGTCACACATAACTTTGAGCTCAACTACCACTGGGCTATCTCATCCATTTGTGATTTAGGGTGTTCAAAATATATATATCAATACAAATCCAGAAAATTCACCTTAGATATAAAGTGTATTTTTTTATCGAGGGTGTTCGGGTGAACACCCTCGACATAACGTGGGTCCGCCTCTGTATGGGACACTTTAAAAAACGCTCACGAAGGTACAACTCAAGTTTGTAAATTCAGAATTGCCAGACTTTGTTCTGAATATGAAGCCTTCAAGATGAAATCTGGAGAATCACTTCAAAATATGATCACCAGATTTACCACTGTTGTAAACGAGTTAATATCTTTGGGCAAAATATACACCACTGAGGAACAGGTAGACAAAGTACAAAGGACTCTTCCTAGATCATGGGAAATAAAAGTTACTGCAATCAGAGAAGCAAAGGATCTAACCAATATGACTTTGGATGAATTAGTAGGAAATCTCAAAACTTATGAAATGAATGTTGACAAAAGAGGTGAAGGAAACAAAGAGAAAAATCTTGGATTTAAAGCAACTGAAAGTGATGAATCTCACATAGATGATGATGATCTTGCTCTGATAAGTAAGAACTTCAAGAAACTCTTAAAAAGGGGATTAAACGCTAGCAAGAAATCACCACCCCAAAAAGAAAGAAATCTTGAGAGACCACAAAGCGTAGTCTGCTTCAAGTGTGGTAAGACAAATCATCAGATCAAGGATTGCCCAATGTGGGAATTAGAATGGAAAAAGAAAAAAGCTGAAAAAGAAAGGAAGGAACTCTTTAATAAAAAAAAACAAAGAAAAAGAACAAGCAATGTATGCAGCTTGGGGAACAGGTTCATCGGACATGTATGAAGAAGATGATAAGGACGTTGCTTTGATGGCGATACAAGAATCAGATGCTGAACCTGAATCAGACTCTGAAGAAACTGAGGTAATTTTTCTTAACCTAAAAGATAAACTAGTAAAGTTCTCTAAGAAAAAGCTTTCATTCCTATTGCTTGCTTCCATAGACACAATTCAAGAACTTGTTAACACCAAGAGTCAACTACTTGCTTCCCTGTCTAGCTTAAAGTTTGAGCACATTGATCTTAATAAGAATAAACATGACCTTCAAGGAAAGATCAAGCAACTTGAATCTTACAATCTGGAACTAAGAACAGAGAATCTTAAAATAAAAGTTCTTGGTAAAGAAAATGGGGGTGACCTGCCTGACCAAAAACTTGAGGCCGACAAACTCAAAAATAACTTAAAACTAGAAAAGGAAAACTCTAGGAGAATAAATCTTGAATTAACTAGGATGAGAAGTGATCTGGAGAGAGCAAATAAGTGGACAAAATCCTCAATGATAGCAACACATCTAGGCAACAATACTCGAACATAAGAACTGAAATAGGGTATGAACAACCTATGATTGAAAATTCTTTGTTATGCATTATTTGTGGTAACTCAGGCCATTATAAGGAAAATTATCTGAAATACAGAATTAGTACAGAAAATAAAGCAAGAGGAACTTATAAAACTGTTCAAAGGAACAGGTATACTCAAATGAAAAATAATCTGCCCAAGTGGAAAAGATCCTTTTGAAGTTATTTTAGATTAAATAAAATGTATTGGACTTGATATTGATAATTTAAGAGGACAATGATAAGACAATGGATCTAATATGAAGGGAAAACATCAAGTACCAAAAAAGACTTGTTGATATAAATCATGGATCATTTTATACACCATGTGGTTGTCATAATCTAAATTTAATACTTTGTGATGTGGTTAATTCTTGTACGAAAGCTATATCATTCTTTGGAGTGGCACAACTTATATATTCACTATTTTCTTCGTGTACTAAGCGGTGAATTTTTTTAAAAGATAGTGTACCAAGTTTAACTCTTAAATCATTGCCACAAACACGATGGGAAAATCGTATTGAAAGTATTAAAGCGATAAGGTTTCAAACTCCACAAATGAGAGATGCTTTATTTAAATTAAAAGTTAGTGATGATCCAAAATGGACCTTTCTATTTTGCCCCTCCTTGGTGGGAATGTATAGTTTTGAATGAAAGTAGGCTGTAAATTTGACTTGTATTTTTGGTCATCCCACTCCAATTGGCTCCACCATATTGATGATCCTTGTATTATTTTGATGTTTTTGGAGGTTTGAATAGAGAGAGGCAACTTCCTTATTCCACTGCAAGATATCACCTTAAGTTCCTCCAGGTGTTCCCACATACTCTCTGACTCCCTGAACTGTGCCAGTAACTCTGTCAGCTCATCACAATAGGAAAGTGAAATTTCTGCCAAGTGCCTGGGTACAGAAAAAACTCTACCAACATTAAAAACACATGTTAAATTATCACAATGGCGTATATCCAGCTTGCGTAATTTAGAAAATCTTAGACCCAGATGTTGACCGAAATCAGAAACACTCCTTAAATTATGTACAGAAGTGAGACTGAGATGCTCCAGATTTGGCATAGGGTCATAAAACTGTCCACTTCCTTTTATCGATGGTCCGAAATCACAAGAGCAGCTGTTTATGTATAGTGATTTTAATCCATCAAAACTGTTGTTCCGAAAGAACTCCGTGAGACCTGTGCAATGTTTCAAGTACAAATCTGAAGCAAACTGCAACATGCTTGAGAGACAGACTTTGTTATTGAAAATGTTAAAACCTGAGAGGCATATCGTCCTTGTTGACTTGTTGAATGGTACCTCATCCATGTTGGGTTTTATTTGCCCTGATTTCTTACCATAAATAGGTTTTCCTTTGAGGAAAAGGTTTTGGATTGACTAATCCTTTTTCTGGTAGGAAAAGGTTTAGGACTCTATAAATAGAGTCATGTTCCTTCTAACTTAATCAGCATTCACAATGTAGTCTTAAGGGCTTTGAGAGTTTTGGTTAGGGAGAGAATTTATGGGTCACAACCTTGATACGTTATCAGTTGTGTGAACCTCCCATGTATTCCGAGTGAATTGGTTGAGGTTGTTTCTCTCTGTATTTTGTACTCTCATATTTATAGTGAATTGCTCATCTCCTTTGTGGATGTAGGTCGATTGATCGAACCACGTTAAATCTTTGTGTCTTTTGGTATATTTCTCGTTTGTCTTCTTACTCGTGGTCTTTCGAGGTTTGCATTGCTAGCTTCCGCGTTTACACCTGCTTATTTTCCGATCCTAACAATCCAGAGTTGTAGTATTCCCAATTACTGTAATGTGAAATGTTTTCAATCTTTTCATCCAGGTCTGGTCACTTTTCAAAATTGAAATTGATGAACTATCCAAGTAAATCAAAAGTGATGTCAGATTGGGTAGATGTGATATCTCATCAAAATAAGTTGCTCCAACAACATCTCCACAGCTTATGGGTAGATGTAACATTTCAAGCCTTTGCAACTCGTGGAAAACCCCCAGGTTGATGCTCTCCTCCAAATAATAAACAGGCAGCTTTAATAGCCTCAGATTTGTCAACTTGTCCATTCCTTCTGGCAGACAACGTAACCATGTATTATCACAATCGAGCAACTGCAAATTCCAAAGTTTACCAATAGTTGGCAACTCGTTCAATCCATTGCAATTCTGTATTATTAGAGCATGTAGTTGACGTAACTCGTTGATGGAACAAGTCAGTGCTCTAATACTTGTATAACTAAGGTTCAGAACTCTTAGAGCTGGAAATGACAAAAAGAATTTTTTGGGGATTTTCACAAGGGATTCATTGTGTTGCAATAGTAAAGATGTTGCCTTTGGGCATTTTGTGAAGTTATCAGGTAGATCTTGAATTCCTTGGGTTATGAAAGATAATCTCTTGACAGAAGGTGACACTAGTTCAACACGTGAAATATCAGTTAACCCAGAGGAACCATCAATCCATTTAGCAACATCACGAACCACATCATGCATCTTCACACAATCATGGGCTTCTTTTTCTAGTAAGCAGACATCTTTCAGTTCCTCAATAATTGTGATTCCCCTGTTGTAGGCATTTTCATATGTGTCATGTTCACCAAGGAAACCCTCTGCCCACCAGCAACGTATGAGATCATTTGTTGGAATAGACGCTGGATATAAGGAGCAATACAAGAAACAACTTTGAATGTCCCTATTGCTTCTTTGCTCTAAAGAATCAAAACTCCACTTGATGACATGGTAAACCTTATCTATTACATATGTGGCATAAGGTTCAGACTTTCTAAGTGATTCCAAAGCATCTTTCCATTGCTCGGCCATCTTCTTCCCTCTCATAGATGCTCCAATAACAGTGATTGCTAAAGGTAAACCGTCACACTCTCTTGCAATTTCCATTGCCAATGGCTCAATATCCACCCGATTGGCAACATCTCCCGCATTTTCCATAAACAGAGTCCAAGATTCCTTCACATCCAATGTGTTAACCTTCATATCGGTGTCAATTTTCATTTGGTTACAAACATCCAAAGAACGAGAAGTTATAATAACCTTGCTTCCTTTGAGTTGGGGCACACCTACATCATCCAAATTTATAGCTTCCCAAACATCATCTAGTATCACAACAAAACTCTTTTCCTGCTTCAGCCTTTCAGAGATTTTGCTGGCAATGCTTACTTCACTTCCCTCAGCATCTACCTTTACGTTTAATCTGTCAGCAATTTGTGCTTGAACTTTTCTTATGGCTATTGGCGGTTTGGGCACCGTAACCCATACCACAACACCAAAAGACAGTTTAGACCTAATTGAGACGTCAATCTTTAGTAGCTCATTGTTCAGATTCTTCACCAAAGTTGTTTTCCCAATTCCTCCCGCACCCCACACTCCGATGATGCAAACCTAAAATATTCATACAATTTAGTATCCAAAAAATAATTTAGTATAACAATGCTCATACTAACTTCAACTGAAAACTTAAAATATCATAACAATCTTTCAGATATGCTTACAAAAATGGTGATCGTAGATAAGCATGAGTTTTATAGAAATATAACAGGCGTGAAGCCTGTTAAGAGTTCCTCCACTTGAAGTTCATTTAGCCTCTTGGCTGAAGAGGAAATTTGTTGGACTATGACTCATGTTCTAGTCAAAGGTTCAAGGTCTAATCCTATTTGGAAAAGAATTGGAACTATTCTCCTTATTTAGTTTCCATTTCTATTGGGAAAATGATTTGGAGTTGATTTTTGCTTTATAAGGAAAAACACAACTCTATAAATAAAATGGTTTGAGAGAATTATTCAGTTGTCTATTAGTATTGTCTTTTGAAAGACATTAGGACATAATAGAGGTTTTTTTTTAGAGTTTATCTCAAGAGATAGTAGAGAAGAAAAGAATTATTTTTGCTGTAGTTTTTTTCTCTGACTAGCAACCTTCAGATTGTGTTGCTCGATTAGTTAATCGTTGGATTGGGCTGAAATTTTGACTGAGTGTTCCTAACACCTCAATGTTTGATTGGAACGGTGGAGTTCGGATTTAAATCCCGAACAACCTTCAGATTAGCTATTGTTTCTTCACTTTTGGCACTTGTTGTGGCCATTAGGAGAATATTTGTAGCACTCTTATTATTATAGTGAAGCAGTTTGGATCTTGTCGATCCCACGGTTATTACCTTCGATTTGAAGAATTTCTCTACATTAAACTTAGTGTTCTTTATTTTTGGGTTTTCGTATTCATTTTTTCGTCGCAGCATAAAACATAAATAAGGGTGATCATTTTCATTTTTAAGCAACCCAAATCAAAGAGTTTTCTTCCATAACCAAGTTCTTCTTTTCAAAATATAGGTCTTCTCCTTTCTAACTTTCTCTTTGTTAATTAAATCTTCCGATCTTAGGTAACGATCGTGGGCTAGCGCGGAAGTTTTTCTGATTATATTTTTTTCTGCTATTTTCTATAAACTAAAGATTTCATCACACATACAGTCACTCAACTAAGAGTTCTTTTCATAGAAAAATCACTCAAAATTTTTTTTATAACTTCAAGGGAAAAGATAAAAGTACCTCCCTAGACTAGCACTATATTGGCTAAAACTTTATGTAAACCTCAATATTGTTAGTAGTACTCTTCAATTGTCCCAGTTTATATCCAGAGTTAATGTTAGTAGTTAATGTTCTAAACTCATTTCGAAATTACAATAAATATGGAGTTAACGAACCCATAAAATTACCTACTCTTTTTTTCCCCTAAGAATTTAATTTACTTCTAGTAACACAACATTTTCAAAAAATAACATGATGTTTATTTTAATAAATTTTGTTGAAACAATTCTTTTTAACAATTAATTTTATAAAAAAGTTGCATTTTAGTGAAATTCAATAAAATGAGTATCTTATTATTATTATTTAAAATAGATCAAAACAAAATTTGTGTTTCAACAAAATTTATTAAAATAATTAAATGAACATCTTATTATTTTTCTTAAAGAAAATAGTTTAAAACAAATATTGTATTTCAAGAAAAATTAATTTAAAAAATCATTTAAATTTGTTGGGTGGCTTTTTAAGTAAAAATATTTATAATTGAGTGACTTTGTAGGCAAAATATTCATAGTTGGATTACTTTGAAATTATAAAAGAAAGTCAATTACGGTTAGAGAAAAAATACTCCCTCAGTCAACTTTTATTTGTCATGATTTCCTTTTCTTAGACTCAAATTATAAGAATTTTGACCAACATTTTAGGATATATTTTTTCATCATATTGATATGTAAAAAATTGCAATGTAGAATACTTTCCATATAGTTTTTGGATAATTCACAAGTACCCCCTCAACCTATGCCCGGAATCTCAGAGACACACTTATACTATACTAAGGTCCTATTACCCCCCTGAACTTATTTTATTAATAATTTTCTGCCCCTTTTCGGCCTACGTGGCATTATCTTGTGGGCCCAACGATGGTTGACTTATTTTTTCAAACTAGTGTCACATAGGCTGAAAAGGGATAGAAAATTATTAATAAAATAAGTTCAGGGGGTAATAGGACCTTAGTATAGTATAAGTGTGTTTCTGAGATTTCGGGCATAGGTTGAGGGGGTACTTGGGCATTATCCCTATAGTCTTTGAACATCTAATTTTTTTTTTTGTTTGTTTAAAATATCATATTAATGCATCTAATTTAACTTGAAAAATTAGTCAAATTGATTTTTGAAAAGCGCAACATTACAATTGAAAGTGGACAGATGTAGTAATTGAATCACTTTGAGGTTATAGAGAAAGTTGAATACTCCATCCGTCCACTATTAATTGTCATATTTTTCATTTTTAGAGTCAAACTTTAAAAATTTTGACCAACATTTTAGGATATATTATTTTTTTATATTGATATGTAAAAAATTGCAGTGTATAGCACTTTCCATATAGTTTTTGAACATCTAATTTTTTTTATTCAAAAATTAAATTAATATAATCGAACTTAACTTTGAAAAAAAGTTATATTGACTTTCAAAAATCACAACATGATAAATAAAAGTGGATAGATAAAGTAACTTTTTTGTGAAATGAGCTCTTAGTTGAGTGACCATCTAATATTTATTTATATCTCCTTTGTGTCCCAGTTTCCCAAAGTAGAATGGAAGAAGCATAATCCTTCATATATGCTTACAAATCATAGACAAACAAGAGTTTTATAGAAATGAGCAAAGTTCCTCTACTTGAAGTCCATTTAGCCCCATGGCTAAAGGGGAAATTTGTTAGACTATGACCCATGTGGCCATGTTCTAGTCAAAGATCCATGGTCTAATTCTATTTGGAAAAGAATTGGAACTATTCTCCTTATTTGATTTCCATTTCTATTGAGAAACGATTGGAATTGTAGTTCTATTTGGAGTTGATTTTAGCTTTATAAGTAAAAACACAATTCTATAAATAGGACGGTTTGAGAGAATTATTCATTATTCATTAGTATTGTCTTTGAAAGACATTAGAACATAATAGGAAAAACAAAACTACTTTCTGTCTATAAAATCTATTTAGATAGGAATTAATGAAATTAGCAAGTATGAAATCGTAATATAAAATTTTGGATTAATTGAAACATTACCTTATCATCTTCCAATAGTCGTAGGATTTTGTTGAGATTCTTTGTTGCTGCTGACTGACCCTCTACTGATGGTCCCGCGATGAACTCAACTCTTTTCATCCGGTAATTGTCTACCACCAAATTTGATCCAAAGCTTTCTCCGACTTGTTTAAGACTGGAAATTTGTTGTTGTATGTTGTGTGCTTGAGTGGTGACTCCCAAACGAAGGCTGCATTTTGGACAACATTTATATGCAAGCGTCTTAGCCGCTGCAATGCTTTGTTGCATATCTTCCCATTCTTTCTGCAGCTCGCAAACATCCTCGATCCACTTGACAACGTCTGGCTTTGGTTTATAGCCTTCTCCCTCATCTTCTTCCGTCTTTCCTTTGATTTCATCGCTAAACTTTGTTAGATTCTCCATTTCCTCCGGTAGATTTTCAATTTTTGACGAAAAACGGACAATATTTTCAATCTTAGGATAGATGCATTTACATACAAACTTTCCCACCTCAACAACAATGCCACCTACAGCATTAAAAAGTAAATCCATTGAGAAAAATAAAAAATATTTGTGATTAGAATTAATGCTTAATTATGATGGATGCACTCAAAGATGATCAATGAATTATAAACTGTGTTCATTTACTCATTATTTATAGCAGAGCAAAAAGTAAAAAAGAAGGTTAAATAGAATAAGTAAGATTGAAGGAAAATACAAATTCTTTATTCTTGAGACAAGAGTGAAGCAATGACTTTTTAAAAATGATTGTATATTTGTTTTACTGAAATAACACAAGAATCTGTTTGATCCATTTCATTTGAAACCCTTCGACAGAAAATTATACTAATGTGTGGAGGATTGGGGCTTGAACCAAAACAGAGGAAATCAAGTACATTTGCTTTATTTTGAGAATGCTCTAAAATGTCATTACAAATATAATAAGATGATCACACAACACAATTGGAACAAGAAATTACTTGTTCCAATAATAGTCGCGATCAACAACTATTATATTAGCTCTCGACTTGTTGATAAGGTGAGAACTTCGAATTCAAGCCCTTTTACTCATTATTCTCAACAGACCTAAAACTTTTGCTTCTTCTAGTTACACAACAGCAAAAGATTATTTTTGAATGTTGATCTATCAACAACCCTTGCAATGATCTACTTAGCTTCAAACCTCGAATTCTTGCGATAAAAGCGTAATTTGTGGTGTGTAGATTACTGTATATATGGTTCAAATTCAGCGTAATTTGTGATGTGTGGATTAGTGTATATATCATGGATTAAAATACATACACGCATAAATTTAATTTTTAAAAGAAATAAAATGATGGTAACTAAGACATTGAGCTTAGCAACTTTTTTTTTTTTTTTTTGAATAATTAGATATATCACTTGCTAAACTTTACATCTAAAGTCCTCTTCTCTAGTTCCCACCATTTGCAACTTACTGTACTAAAAAGAGAAAAAGGAAATTGATACACTTGGATTTTCCAAAATTAGTGTAATGATTCCATTTGACCGAATTGCCCTTCCGTCGTTGGCGAAATTACGACCTAGGGTGTAGGGCATTGATGGGCCTATGTGGGACAGGGGAGGCAGTCCAGAGATTAAACGGCATGGGCCGTTCTCGGGCCAGGACCATTTGGTTGGCCCGAATGTCAATGCTTGCGGGCCCTGATGCAGACATAGCAGGTGGGCCCGCGACGCGCTTGCAGGACGGGCACATGGTGAGGGTGGTTGGAGGGGTCATTTGCATGTAGAGTTGAGGTGATAGTTTTAGTGCCCTTAGCTCTTGAACTTCCTTTTGTAATCTCCTATTTTCTTCAGTTAGATTCTCACAACATCTCTTTAAAAACTCACAATCTACTTCAGTTTGCTTCAACTTTGTCCTGTTAAAAAAAAAAATTGATTGATCCATTAATAAAAAAATTCTAAGACAAATATTATTTTTGATTTGAACTATACATTGTTAAAATTAATAGTAACATATATATAAACTATATAAATCACTCAACTAACTTATGTAACTTCTTTGCAATTTGGACAGTTGTTATAAGATTAAAAAAACATTTTAGTATATTTTACATATTATTAATTTAATATCGCGAGATGCAATATTTTAAAAAAAAATAATTTTGTGTCAAGTCAAAACGAGACAATCAAATTGAATCGAAGGGAATATTATTCTCACCTTGCCCTCCTGTTTTGAAACCAAACCTCCACTTGTCTAGGCCTCAATCCTAGTCTCTTTGCCAAAGCTTGTTTTTGCTTCTGTGAAAGAGAAAAAAAATTATTAACCAATATTTATGCTGAAAAGGCATTTAAAATGTGTAAATAGTTAAAATCTAAACTACGATAAATAATATAGTACAAATTGAGATGTCTAGACGTGCATATAAAAAAAAAAGACTTACTGGATTGAGAGTATTGTGTTCTTTGAAACCTTCTTCAAGAACAACAGACTGATCTTTAGTAAGTCTTAATTTCTTTCTAGAAGTTTCTCCATCTTCTTCATCACTAATACTTCTAGAACATTCTCTTTCAATTTCCAATTCATCACAACAATTTATTATTTCCCTTTCATTTCTTTTATTTCCACTTAAACTTGAAATACTACTATTTGGTGAAGAAACTCCAACTTCTTCTTCCTCTGTAATTGTTGGTATTATGTTCACATCTATTCCCTTCAAAAATGTTTTGCATTTCTCCAAATTCCTATCTGAAAAATAATAATTGAAATTTGGATTATTAGAAAGTTTTTAGAGAAAAAAAAATTATTTCTTCAGATTTAATTTGTTTATCTTATTTTAATTTGACACGAAATTTCAATAAAAATAATAATTGTATGGTTTTGAAGTTAAGATAAATTTTGTGATCTTAAATGTATTACGTAGAAAATTAAAATTAAAAAAGATACTAAATAAAGAAGAATGACAATTTTATGAACTAAAAAGAAAAATAAGACATATAAATTAAATCGAAGAGTATATATATAAAGTTTTAGATCTAAACCTCTTTTTCATTTTGCACATCCTTAACACAATATAGAGAAAAAATTGCACACTTTTATTAATGAGGTAGAATGACGATTTTCGATAGCCTCTAACCAGAAACTTTTTCATATTTAATATTCAGTAATAATAAACATATTCAATATAATCTGACGAATATGAGGATTGAGGAGTATGAGTTGTCCTTTATACTATAGAGAGATTGTTTTCATAAATCTTCTTTTTCTATCTATATTCAAGACTTTAATATATGGACTTAAACTGAGATATTTAATTAAGGATATATGAATACTATTCATTCTATAACAATCTTTCGAATAATAATAAATTGTTATAAGACATTTATAGATCAAGAAGAAAAAGAACAAACCTGAAGAAGGAAATGAGCCAATCCAAGAATTTAGCTGCAATGGATTTGTTGTTTTGTTTTCTGAAAAACTAAGACTCAAACTCAATCTCAAATCTTGATTTTCCAACATCTTTTTTTTTCACTCTAATATTATTTTTATAGGTTTCTTGAAAATAAATTCTAAAAAAAAAGTTTTTTCAAGTAGAATATGAAGAATTTAGGGAAACTAATTCTTTCTCAAAGAAGATAGAAAAAAGTTAGGACTTTATTTAGTTTAAAGATTGATGAGTAGAGGTGCAAATGCAAATGAAAGGGGTTAATATAGAAAAAAATTATAAAGTTTTTTTTCTTTTTTTTTATTTCAAAAAATTAAAAAAATAAAAAGTAAGTCAATCATGACATGGAGTGTAAGGTGTACTAATTATTGTATCATAAAATCATGTATTGATTTTGCCTCCCCAAAAATATTATCACCATTCTCAATGGTCCTTTTTGTTTTCGTCCCCATTTCCTTTTTCAAACATCTCCGATTTATTTTATTTATCGTGCTTATTAAGAATAATAGACAATGAATGATTTGTGGAGGTTGAAAGTGCTTTCAGCCTTTGCCAAATTACTCATTTCTTGTGGTGTGTTTTGTTAATATCATAAAAATATATTTTCTCCATTTCACAAAGACCTAGTTTGATTTGGCACGGAGTTTAAGAGTATAAAGAAGACTTTTGAATCTTGTTGTCCTAAATTAAAGTTAGGTTAAATGTACAAAATTGCCCTTTAATCTTGTGGTCTTAAACATGACACGTGGAAAGTTGTTACCAAAAAAAGAAAGAGGTCATTCTTTTTTAAACATACAAAAAAGGAAAGGAGGTCATTCTTTTTGAAACGGAGTGAGTATATATTTATTTTGACTTATTCAATTTTAAAATTAATTTTTTTAATTTATACTTATTTTACCATTATTATTAAGTAATATTCATTTTTCAATAAATAAGACGACTTATAATAATAAAAGGTCATATATTAAAATTATCATTTTATTTATTGTTTCTTAAGAATATTATTAATTCAAACATCTGCAAGTTATTAAACGTAATAAAAAAAATTAAAATATAATAATTAATTATCTCATTTTACTTCTATTTTACTCAATAAATGGAAAAAAGTTAATATAATGAGAAAAAGTAATATTTTAAATTGAAAAAAAAAGAGTCAAATTATTATTTTAATTGATATTTCTTAAAATTCAAAAGAAAATATGTTTTTAACTTTCTTTCTAACTTAATGTCATGGTGAAAGAAAGTGGACTGAATTATTAATGCCATACCTGACTTTATGGCTAAAGTGACATTTAATTTCTGGTTGTTCAGGCTTGACTTTAATTTGTTGTGATGTATGTATAATTATTTAAGTGAAAATGGATTTTTGAGTAACAGTACAAAGTAGCTTTTCAGATTTTAAGTTTAACAAAATAATATTAATATATAAGTATAATAATAATTAAGTGTAATTTAATAGGTAAGATTTCGAGAAGCTAGATATAATAAAAAGGTAGAACTTATATTTATTTTCAAAAGATGAAGATATTATTTGTGATAGATCCAACAGAACGAACAATGTAAAGAAAGCAATAACAAAAAAAATAATTGGGAAAATACCCAAGTACCCTCTCAATCTATGTTCGAAATCTCAGAGACACACTTATACTATACTAAGGTCCTATTACCCCCTGAACTTATTTTATATGTAATTTTTTACCCTTTTTAGCCTACGTGGCACTAGTTCGGAAAAAAAGTCAACCATCATTGGGCCCACAAGATAGTGCCACATAAGCTAAAAAGGGGTAAAAAATTATTAATAAAATAAATTCAGGGGGGTAATAGGACCGTAGTATAGTATAAGTGTGTCTCTGAAATTTCGAGCATAGGTTGAGGGGGTACTTGGGCATTATCCCAAAATAATAGGATATCAAAGTTGAATAAATAACAAATAGTAATAATAATCTAAAGATAAAGGGAAAAAGGAATACCAATACTTTGTGGATAGGAAAGAAATATATCTAATATCACGAGTCATGCTTTCGATAATTTAAAAAAAAAGTTATATTTTGACACATTACCTCACCCCAAAATACGTTTTAGGTCTATCTATATTCCTTCTCAAGCCCACTACAACCAACATAACCCCTCACAAATAGCTTCTAAGCGAGACATTTGCATCTCTTCTCTTTTTATACATGAATGAACTCAAGTTCAATCATTTTTCTTATTTTGTCCTCTATAAAGGTCATATTCACCTTATAACGAATAGTAATACATAACTATTATTTACCTATTAATAAGCGATATAATTATATAAATATTTTACTAATCATAAATATATAAAATTTGAATTATTGGTAAAACCATAGATATCAACTTCAATGGCATAAGAGACATATATTAGGCAACCATCAAATCATATCATACATGATTGCAACAAACACTTGAGTTTTTTCTCCATATTTTGCCCACTTGAATAATATTGGCCCCTCTTATCTTTATGCAAAAATAAATGAGGAACTAATGGAATAGACAAGAAGTCATATTCATAGCCTTAATTGTTTGTGCATTACAATCACATTTTAAAGGTTATGTTTTAATTTGATTTCTATTATTTAAAAAAAATTATTATTATTCTATTATCTTATTCTTCAATATTAGTGCATGTTATTTTCCTTCATATGGTTATCATGATATTTTTTTTATAAAAAAAATTACTTGATCCTAAGAATAAATTGGATCGAAATGATTTTTCTGTAAGAAGCCTTTTTGTATTAAATTCTAATCATATTTTATTTCAGTTAACGATCGTGTATCAGAAATAACTTTTTTGCTCTCACGCTATAGATTTAAGGCGGTATACTCATTGATTATCACCATCTTTAAACCCTATCTATAAAATTATACAGAATACATTGTTCTTATCGTCACCTAATTTTTCTAGTCTAGAAAATAAATAGTAGAAATCGTTTAGAAAAAAAAAATTAGTGGAGGGGTGGGGGTGGATTATTGTAGTGCTTTACCTTAGGATAATTTTGTCAAATGACATTAATGTCAACATCATATAAAAGTTAATGCATTTCTATGTGAAAAAATATGCATTTTTTCTATAAGCTAATCAAATAGTTGAACTTTTTAATTATTTAAGTCGCATATAATTATAGTTTTACTCCTTCAATTTTATTTTTATATAACATCATTAATATTTAAGAGGTCAAACAATTCTATCTTTCACAATAATTATACTATTTCATTTCTATTATTCAAATTTAATTTAGTTTAGAATTTTGAAGAATTTATACTTGCCATTACATCAAAAAAATAGATATTTTAATGCTGATATAAACCTCAAAAATTTTCACATAAAAAATGAAATAAAAGAAGAATTGGAGAAGCCATTGAAATTTGAATTAATTTTTATCTTGTATAATTCATTGACAATTTTGATCTAAAGTATGTCATTGAAATCATTATTCTTTTTTGGAATGAAAATCATTATTCATTGAATAAATTGATGAGTGAATGAGGAAAGTTAAATATAACAATTGTGATAGAGAGTCACCAATTATTGTGTACCTAGACTTAAAAGAAAGAGTCTCTACCTATTTTTTTAGTTTGTATATTCATAAAAAAAATATGATTTAATTAATTTAAATTTATATCGTATAACTCAGGTTAAATAATAACTCAAAAAGAAACTAAATAAAGAAAAGGAAAATACATATTACATCCAATTTATTGTATTGGTAAGTCTATACACTATAAGAAGTAGAGGTTTTTTTTCATTGCAAATTAACAAATGATTTATGTTATAAAACATGATTATGTTTTTTATTCCCACCAAATCAGCTCACCAACATGAGAACATACGTAAAAAAACATATTTTAATTACAATACTGAGAGTAGTCATTAAATTTTTTCTTCTATATATTACTGATACAAACAAAATACTTGTGCAAATAATTAATGAACATTATTCACTAAAAAGTTTCAATGAGAAAATAGTGATTTTTTTAATAATAATACATAAGGATATTTCAAACACATAAAAATATAAAAATTACAATAAATTTTTTTAGAGAATATGCACAAGTATCCCCTTAACCTATGCTCGAAAGCTCAGAGACACACTTATACTATTCTAAGATCCTATTACCCTCTTAACTTATTTTATCAATAATTTTCTACCTCTTTTTGGTCTACGTGGCACTAATTTGAAGAAAAAAAATCAACCAATATTGGGCCCACAAAATAGTATCACGTAAGCCGAAAAGAGATAGAAAATTATTAATAAAATAAGTTCAGGAAGGTAATAGGACCTTAGTATAATATAAGTGTGACTATGAAATTTCAGACATAAATTGAAAGGATACTCGTACATTATCCCAAAAA
Organism: Solanum sitiens; assembly: GCA_016801875.1. Taxonomy (NCBI): domain Eukaryota; kingdom Viridiplantae; phylum Streptophyta; class Magnoliopsida; order Solanales; family Solanaceae; genus Solanum; species Solanum sitiens. Next base: position 941,056 of record JABWTJ010000389.1, on the reverse strand, counting down.
TTTTAACTAAAAATAAAAATATCATATGTAAAAGTCTATTTGAAATAATTACATTCTTGATCAATTGAGTTTAATGTAGGACCAAATGTAATAAGTGGACCACTATAGACCAATTGAACCTAGACAAAAAATGTTAATTTATTCAAAATGTACACTTACTTTTGGCTCAATGAAAAATTAGTGGAATATAACGGTGGTGATTGTTTTAACAAGTGTGAAAATAATTTTGAAATATTTTACCTACGTTATTTTATTAAAAAATTCTAACTATATTTTTTGTTTATTTAAACATTATTCTTAATTCTTAATAATGTCGATAACTTTTTTTAAAATAAAATAAAATAAATGGTTGTATTGTTCGTGCGGGTGGGTCCCATGAAACATAAAGCACGTGCGCGTTGTCGGTTGTTTACCCGACATGACATCTTTATACAATCATTTGAACTCTTCTTCCACTATCATATGTCTTCAAACGCCATAAAAAAAATCATTTGATATTATATCACGATATAATATTATGAAATGAAATTAACATTTAGATATATAATTTTACGTTAATTGCATTTCATTAATCTACGAGCATATTTGGCTCAGCTTAAAAGCTGATCAAACTGACTTAAAAGCTGGTTTTTGACTTATTTAACTGTTTGGCAAAACTCAAAATAACTTATTTTAAGTTAAAAAAAATTATTTTAAGCCAAAAGTTAAAAGCTGGGGTAGGGGTGTTTTTTTTTTAGCTTATAAGGTGTTTTAAGTTGACCACATTTTTATCTTTTTGTCCTTAACATTTTTATACAATATCCAAATTACCCATATAATTTTAACATCTCTTTCTTCCATTTTTCCCTTTTCACGTTTGGTATAACAACTTCAGCACTTTTGTCCAAACACATAACTGCTTATTTTAAAAAATAAGTTTCAACACTTTCAAAAATACTTTTTAAAGCTGCTTTTATTAAGCTCATTCAAATGGGCCCTACATCATGGGTATAATTTCATATTTTTCAAAAATCACGATATAAAATCATGTGGATAAATATATAATGATATGAAGTGTAAATATATTTTTTAAAATTTGAATTTCTTTTAGATATAATATTTGAGATATTTGAGAAATTGTAATAAATGATTTACGTATGTAAAAATGTTTTTTTGGGATAAATCTCGAGTTCAAATAAAACATATCAATATTAATAAGAAAAGAATAAAATACAGTAATGAAGAAATCGTATAAAAAATAATGAAGAAAATAAAACAATAGCATTAACAAATAGTATGATAACCGAGATAGACTATAATATTAAATTTAACTCTAATCAACAGTCGTCTCTTCACCAACACGGATTGTGGTATAGTGGTGAAATTATTTCACTTTTAATCAGAGGTTGAATAGGAAAAAATTATGTTGAGAGATTACCAACCTCGAATGGACCTTGTAGTGTGCGATTTAAATTTAATCGAAAGTTCATTGTAGATTCCAAAAACCGGGTGGGAAGAAAAAGAATTTTTCTTCTCTTTAGAATTTTTTTTTAATGATTTTCTTTTTAAAATTGAGACTTGATGGATTTTTATTTTTATTTTTATTTTAGAAAGGTCTATGATGTTTCCCTCTTTTCATATTTTTTGTTCTTAAAACAAATTATGTTGTCTGAGGACTGTCCACAAGAAGTTAAACAAGGAGCCGATAAACATGATCTAATCATTATTAATCCTATTTTTTAAAAGTTCCACATAACTAATTATTTAATGATGATTATGATTTCTATGGTTATAAATAAATGGAAACTAATAAAATATAAGTGTCTTTCTTCTCTATAATTTCAAACTTAATTTAGCCATTCGTGGATACCCAATAATTAATAGCTTAATTGTCTGGCATCAAAATTAAAGGACAATTTCAAAATAATTATTCAATTCTGTACAATTATCATATATATTTTTAAGATTATAAAGAGAAGATAATTTGATGCATAAATTTTTCGCATAGACATGATTCGGAAAAAAAAAGACACCCCTAAAAGTGTGATATATATAATAGAAGCAAAATAGAAAATATAATACGAATTCAAATTAACTGTTTTATCTTAAATACAGGATGGCCATAAAATAAGTAATCAAACTTTAAGACTCCTGACAAAAGAGAACTAGTAGATCCTAATTATTCAACAAATCTCTAATTGTATCTAATCATTGTGTTTTAGTTGTCTTACAACTACATCAATAATTCCTCAACTTGGCTAACCTTTTTTAAGCAATTATCATATAATTAGGGACCATCTAATTAAGTTTCGAAAAGTAAAAGCATTATGATTTAAAATTTACTTGGAGCAATATAATAGCAATTGTATACACGTACTTCACAATATATATATATATATATATATACATATATATATATATATATATATATATATATATATATATATATATATATATATATATATATTTATGAGTTATGATTTTTTTTTAAAACAACCTAAAATGAGTAGGATTATTTAATAGTCTTTTTCTTAATTAATTAAAAAGTTCAGATTTAAGACTTGAGAATAAAAAAAAATCTATTATAAATTCTAAATTTAATTTATTTTGCGTATGTTCTCAAATGTTTATAAGTTAGCTACTTAGAATATGATTCTCTTTAATTATACATATTCATCTAAATAACTTGTAAAACTCCGTATATTTTTTTAATGAAAATCAATTTGTATAATTAGTGAAGATAACATATTTATGTATTTAACTAACTTTATTACCTACTAAAGCATGAATGCATGTAAAAAAAAGTAATCTATAATTTGAATAAAGTATCTAGTAAGAATACTCTATTATGAGCTCGATCTGGTGTTTAATTAAAACATATTATTATTTTTTGAGTGTCTAAATAAAATTTACAAATAAGTCTAAAGGGGTATGAGTGTCTTGAGCCAGTAAAAAAATATTTTTGATCAAGTTGCGTGATTCAATGACTAATATCAAAAATCTTAGTAACTTAATTAATTGACGATCTGAACTTTCATTTTAATGTTAATTTTATAGTTGATACCGATATCATGTGCTTCTTACGTGGCACTTAAAGTACAGTACAACAAGACACACGTGTATCCACACGTGCATCACAATCAAAATGACTTATTTTTTATTACTAGTATTCAACGGTCAGCCCAAAATATTCTTATTACTAGTATTATTCTAATATGAAATTAAGTAAATAATATTTTCCAACAAATTAGAAAAAGAGCTATATTAGAAATTGAAATCGAAAGAGTAATATTTTTTCTCATTCATTTTTTCTAATTATTAAGAGATTTTTTTAAAAATAATAATTAATAACCCAGTTAGTTGATATTTAAATTTTTCTAATACTATATTAACTAAAGTTCGATTACCTATCTTGTAATTCTCTCTTTTCCTTACTTCTTTTCGTTTAAAAAAAAAAACTAAGAGAAAGTTATAAGAGATTTTATTGTAATATTAGCTTTAAAACAAAACTCACTTACGTATTTATACATTTGAATTTTCACGAAATTTAGAATACGCACACACACGCATATCTCTCTCTCTCTATATATATATATAATCATCAAGATTGTATTAATGAACTCCTTGAACCGATCTAACTTTGTTCCCGACATTACAAAATTATTCATTCAAAAGATTCCCACACGTGCAAAGGTGCATGTGCAACAATTGCCAAGAAAAATAGTTAGTGGACTGTATCATGGGCCAGCTTTGCATGGATATTCGTGTTACTAGTGGGCCTTACATATCTGGCCCATGTGATTAGCTTAGCTGGTAAACATGTGATTAAGCTCGTTAATCGGATTTGCTCGAATCGATAGACTCGTAAAGATCGAAGAGAAACTTCATAATCTTGTTAATAATAATGTTAATCGATAGAAGAGAACCTTCATAATCTTGTTAATAATAATAGTACTGATTCCTTAATTAATCATTTTCCCCAATTAGAGGACTGCACGTGTGATTAAAAGGAAGAATATTTGTGAAATATGCATTTATTAGACCCGAAATAATTGCTTTTAAATATTATTAAAGAGTAAGTTAGAGACGTATCGATCTATATTCTCAATTCTAATATTAAATGTGAATTCTATTATCGATGCGTAAATATCTTTAAACTTTTTTTCATTTTTCATATTAAATTTAGATTTAAAAATAAAAATTCGCGAATTCATAAGTAATTTATGTAATAAAAAAGTTAAAAGTTTGGTTGGACTAGATTGATATGAAAATTGCGTGATAGCTAAATGTTGCAAACTGTATATTGCAATATCATAATTACATTTAAAAAAATTGCATTTCAATACACAAATCTCTTGCTGAAAAAATTGTATTATATATATATATATATATATATATATAAAATTATTTTTTAGTTTATATAATGTATATATTGAATATCTTTGATTTCTATCTGTGTATTTACTTTATTCTATTTTGATATTTCAATTTTTTTTCTTAATAAATATTTTAGCTCCATCACTAGTTTTCATTTTTCCCCCTATCTTTGACAAAAAGATTTTCAAGTTCAAGCTCTAAAATAGAATGATTTTTAATAAAAAATATATATGAAACTTTTCGATATAAAATCAACAATTAAACTCCAAATGATTAAAAAAAAGATACGAAGAACTTAATAAAGAAAAGGGGAAGAGATATTCGACTTAAGGAAAATTTGACCACTTTTTTGGTTTACCTTTTTTTTTTTTTTTTTTTTTTTGTTTATGTCACAATGACATAATCTTTATTTATCAAAATAAAATACCATTTTTTTTACCTTTGTGTGTATTTTTTGGCACTAAAATCTTTATTTGTTTGGTTTACTATACTATGACCTAATTTTTGCATCAAGAAATTGTCAATTTCACTTTTTCCATATCACAATTATAATTCAACTCAAAAGCCTTCCATTTTAATCCATATAAAGTTGGTGATGAAATATGATATTGACAAGTTCAATCAATCAATGCTTACTACTTTTTACCTTTCAAATAGTTTAGTGGAAAGGGAGGAAGTTCCAATAAAATGATACCAACTTTCTCCGTTTATTTTCAAGTGTTATAATTTTTGAGTCAGTTAGATTAATTAAATAATTTAAAATTTTCAAAATAATACAAAATATACTATAAATTACAATCCTTTTCATATTAATATAGTAATAATAAAAAGCTATATAGCTTAAAACATTTACAAAATTCATACGATTTAACTTTCAAAAACCAAAGTTTTTGAGTTTAAGTCTTTAGAGTAAGAAAAATAATATCCTCTTATGTTAAATGATGAGGATCTGAATTAGTCGAAAGCCTAAAACTATTACCAAACAAATAATTTTCACATGTTACTAAGACATTCTTATATAATCAATATGTACTCATTTCATTTTTTTGTATGTCTATTCATTTTAAAACGACTTTAGACATCATATGTCTAGACATTAGAATTGATAAATATCTAATGTTCGATATAAGTGATGTTCATGAATTTTTGCCTAAAGTATAGAGAGAAAAAGGACTTAATTATGGCTAAAATTCATATAAAAATGACTAAACATATGTATTTGAACTCCAATTTATGAAACTTTATACTTATGTCCTTTAACTATATTCATATAAAACTTCAAGAAATATATGTCTAAACTTTAGTCATATAACTTTAAATATTTTATCTAAAATTTAACTTCTGACGTTGCATATATGGAATTATTTCGAAGTAGATAATATGACAAATTTTTATATTACGCAATATAAATGATGATCTCAAAATCGGATAGTTGTACCAAATACCAAATAGGGTACCATACTCTATGTTTTGCAAAAAAAAGTGAAAAATAGTGCTTTTATTAGTAATATTATCATCTCTTTTATACCCAATAATAAAAGAGCCAATAAAAAAAAAATAGAAGGCCAATTAACAAGTTGATGCTTAAAAAGTTATAACACTATATTCTTAGTATTCTTTAATTTGACATCTTTAATTTGTAGCCACTTATTGACTACCTTAGAAATAGACCATGTATATTATTGTTATGATGCAATATGTAGTAATGCTTTACTTTAAATGGCCATTTTATAAGTTTGATTGTGACAATAATGTTTTATTTGTATGGACAATTTTATTGATCGATGAGTGATATATTTTTCATTTTACTCGATATTTTTTTAAAGAAAAACGTTTAAAATTTATGTATTTTAAAAAATATTTTAGACGAGTGTTTCAGAAAATATACTTTTGGAGGATAAGAATTAATGTATAGTTAATCAATTTGAAAAATATTTTTGTTAATTTTACAACCACAATTTATACTTGACTAGATTTTCAAGATGTACTTATCGAAACTATTTTTTTCTTTTCATAAAAACATTTTCCCCGTTAAAATCTAACCAAACATCCCAACTCTCTAACATTGTTTTTTTTTTAAAAAAATAAATAAATTTAAAACACATATTTAGACTAAATAAGCTAGTGTTAGAGAGACCTTAGCTCTGCTGAATTAAGGGTTACTTGCGCTTTTATCCTATTCTATATTGGTCTTTCAACACGGGGTATAAGTTTATATTTTTACACCATAATACCTCACAAGTTATGCTCTAGTCTACGTCCTTAAGTAACTTGAGTTCCGCTAGACATAAGTTTGATTATTACAAACGAAAACTAAAGATCAATCCATTTGAATGACGCAATTAAATGCCGACTTAACGGGCTGAAATTTATGGTCTCTTTGTATTAGGCCCAATATATTGGATATTGTTTTGGCCCATAATTCTAACCCGAAACTCTTTAAGACCGTTTCTTTTCACCAGTCAGATTTCTAAATTCCAAATCCCTAATTTTATTTTTTTCAGTACTTTAAACTGAAAATTCACAAATCAATTACGTTTGGATTTGATTGGATTTTCGCATTCACTGCTTGCTGCTCGCCAGTGATTTTCATATTCAGGTTTGATAAATTTGGCAAAATTTGATATTTTTTTTGTGATTTCTAGTAATTTTCACTGGCTATTAAGCTTTAGTTAATCATAATGGTTTTTCGAGTCAGCTTGCGTAGTTGCATTTGGGTATAGGGGAATACTATGCTAAGATTAGATAGATGAAGATGAATTTACCTGTATTGGAGTTTGTTTGTCATGGTATTCTTTCTAATTTTTTTATGACCTTTAGTTCGTTTGGTAAGGTGTATAAGAATAATGCGTGAATAGTTTATTATTTCGTATGTAGGTGGAGAATCATAAGGTCTCGTGTTCAAATCCACTAGAGAGACGAAAGTACTGGTTGATTTCTTCTTATCTGTTCTAGATGATTATGTTTTTAGGTTTTGAAATTATAAGTATTGCTGTGTTTTGCAGCTTGTTTGATTCCCAACTTTATATACACTAGTGAAAATAATGAAGAAAAGAAACAGTAGCAAAAGGAAACAACATGTAATAATAAGATCGAAGGATTAAATCGTAGGAGAGTACTAATACTGCTATTAATCTTGTACCGTAATCCTTGCCCTTCATATCCTCTCCTATTTAAGGTCATGTCCTCGTTAAGCTGCAACTGTGTAATGTCCTATCTAATTGTGTGAGCGGTAAATTGTGTGCGCTAATCTATATCACTCTGTCTCTTAATCATATGTTTTCTCTATTTTTCTCTTTTGCAGAGAATCCAGTTTTGGTGCATTGCGATAGGACACATAGGTGACATTTTCTAAAAAAGGCATTGTCCAAGGAGATGAGAAGGTTGATATGCCCATGAAGTCGGAGAAGAAATCCAAGAATAGGAAAAAGAATGCTGTCACTGATGATTCGGAAGTGACAAAGGGCGATGTTAAAGCCGTTGAGCATGATTCATGTTTCAAGGAAGAGAGTCTCTCTTTTACAGGGATCAGGAAAGAAAGGGATAAGACAAAGATGGAAACTCAAGCACCTGGCGAAAGTGAAGGTATTTACATCAAGATAAAGAAAGAAAGAGGTGGTGGTAAACAGCATGGGAAATACAGTAAAGACGGGTGCGAGGATACTGTTAAAAATGTTTTAAAAAAGAAAAAGAAGTTGAAGAATGAGCAGGATATACTTATAATGCACGATGCTAGTTTAGACACCAAAACACTTGCTCATGAAAGTGTGAGCGGAGCTCATGAAACCAAGACCGTTGAGACTCTCAGCGAGGGCTTTGGTGGAAATCTTACAGATGAGGTGAAGAGGAAGAAAAAGAAAAAAGATAAGAGGGGAAAAGATGGACAGGTAGATATCGTGGTTGGTGTCATTCAAGGTGTTGTTTCAGCTGACGAAGTGAATAGGAAGAAAAGGAAAAAGGATAAGAAGAAAAGAGAGGATGGACTGGTAGACATCGTGGCTGGCGTCATTCAGGGTGATGTTTTAGCTATAGATGAGATGAAGAGGAAGAAAAGGAAAAAGGATAAGAGGAATAAAGAGGATGGACAGGTAGATATCGCGACTGGCGTCATTCAAGGTGATGTTTCAGCTATAGATGAGATGAAGAGGAAGAAAAGGAAAAAGGATAAGAATAAAAAGGATGGACAGGTAGATAGCGTGGCTGGTGTCATTCAAGGTGATGTTTCAGCCATAGAAGAGACGGAAGATAGACAAATAGATGATGCTAATATCAGAAAGATGAAAAAGACAAAATTAGGGCACAATTCGAAAAATCTTACTAATGAAAAGACTGAAAAAAGAGTGAGATTTTCTGATAATGTACAGTTTTTCCATCCAATCAGTGATCCTAGCAATGAGAGGCATGAAAATAACAAACAAGAATTATTGCTTGGCAAATATTTCACACAGGAAGAAGATGAAATCCTCAAAGATGCTGTTTGTAGATACATAGAGGTATATAATTTGGGGGATGAGGGGTTGCAAAAGGTTTTGAATTCCAAATCTTATCCTAAACTAAGGGGCTGCTGGAAAGAGATAGGGAAGGCTATACCATACAGGCCTTACACAGCAGTTTATCATCGTGCACAGCGTTTGTTTCGAATGGGAGAGAAGCGTAAATGGACTGAAGAAGAGTATGGGATGCTTCGGAAGTTCCAGGGAGCACATGGGAATAAGTGGACCCTCTTGGCCAACGAACTTGGGAAACATCCGGATCATGTTGGAAATGCATGGGATAGGATAAAACTGGAAAATCGGAAGAGAGGACAGTGGGATCAGGAGGAAGTACAGAAATTGTTTGATTTAGTAAACACCGATCTGCAACTTAAGCTCTCTGAAGAAAGGAAATCTAGGCATGGGATGCTACGGGATAATATTTGCTGGAGTTCAATTAGTGACAATTTATCCACCAGGATTTCCAATCATTGCTGCAATAAATGGTACAGACAATTAACATCCTCGATGGTGGTTGCAGGTGAATGGGCAGATACTGATGACTATCGCTTAATTGCTGCCCTTTTTGAACTAGACGCAAGCTGCATAGAGGATGTGGATTGGGACAATCTTCTCTCCCACAGGCACGGAGATTTATGTCGAAAAAGATGGAAAGAGATGGTGCGTCAAATAAGTCAACATGAAAACAAGTCGTTTGATGCACTAGTAGAAGTGTTAGCAAAGAGATACCGCCCTGATTTAGTTGGAGCAAGGGAGGTCTGGGATAGTAAACCACTTGTCCCATGACATGTTCAACACTCACATGAGCGTTTCTGTAGAGAGAAGAGATGCTTGAGGAACTAGTATGCACTACTGTCTACAACTTAGCGCGTCACTTTACTTTATTTCTTTCGTTCTTTTAATTTTTGTGAGGTTTATATGCTTGTAGGAGGTATAGGTACTCGTGAAATAGTAGAGGGGCTTGTTGGCTTGGGCACCAAACATTATCCAAAAAGGAAATGTTCACAGATGTTTTGGAAGAGATCCTTTCTTGTCTGGTGGAAAGAAAAGAAAAAAAAAACTCACAATTTGATGTTATGAAGGATTGAAAGAGATAAGCTGAGGGTCTCTCTGACACAACCTCTCTACCTCGCAAAGGTAGGGATAAGTAAATCTTTCCCATCCCATCCCAAACCCTACTTGTAAGATTACAACGTGTATGTTGTGTACCTGCCTAGAGAAAAGTTTACAAAATGTTATTAGTATAGCTCATAGCCTCATACTCCTTTATTCAAATGCATTTTTATCAATTTGGGTATTATTATTTTTTACATTTTTTGGAGTATGTACATGCGTTACAGAATGTTATTAGTATTGCTACAAACAGTATTAAACCATTGAATGCATTTGTCTTACTTAAAAATCTCTTAATGGATCTGAATGAATATGTGATAAAATTTTATTCTCATTCAGAATCTTTTATTTTCACCAAAAAAATTGTGCTTCATACTTCTTAAAAAAAAAAATAATTCAAGTCTCTCTCGTTCTTCAACTTTGATTAGCTATCCAAATTATTTCCCTTCAACTTTTAATATGATATAATAAAAACAGTTTTAATCATTTAGTGTTTGAGATCTAATGACAAGATCTTAATCATTTAGATATGCTTTCAGATTCTAACATCTTAATGAAAAGAAATAAGGTCTGATATCGAGCTTGAAGTTCTCACCTTACCAACAAGCAACAAGTCTAGAGCTAATAATTGTTGGTCGCGACTATTATCAAAAAGCTCATTTTATGGACTTAAGACCTTAAGTGCAAGAATAGCGAGGAATTAAGTAACCACCCTACACCAAGTTCATATGATCGTAAAATAATCATTACATGCTACATATCCATTGACCATATGATATTAGTCACTAACTTGTTTACACAGTATAACTTTCCGATGAAGGGGGGTTTCATCGATGATACAGCTTTTGTTCTGAAGCAGAACAAAAGAATATTGGAATCTCAACGAAATTGTACGACTATTGGAAGATGATAAGGTATGTTCAAATTTAAAATATTTTACGATTTCATAGTTGCTTTATTTCATTAGTTCCTATCTAATTAATTAGACTTTTTTTGGTGCTACTACCACTTTTCTTAAGGAGTTTTAAGTGACAATTAATGTCACAATCCATTTTCTAGTCAAAATTCGATGCCTAAGTCACTGAGTGAACCAACTTGATTGTTCTAACCTATACTTTAATATCACATACTCCACATCATTTAAAATAAAACTAGTTCAGTGTACGTGCTTTGCTAGGGAGGACAATGGGGTGGGGTGGGTTTTGGATTGAAGTGAATTTATGTCTATGAATTTTATTTTTAGTATCAAACTTAATAAGAAAAAAAAATATTTAAAAAATTTATGCAAGGCGGGGTAGACGGGTTGAAAATGAAAAAAATTATTATGCGGAATGGATTAAAAATTTTACGGATTAGACTCAGCCCGCTCCGTCCCCGCCTCATTGCCATCCATATGCTTTGCACGTTGTATCTCACTTTATTAATTAATAATAAATATGATAAAAAGAACATATTATTGTGTGTACATTTATTATTAAATATAAAAAGGTGGGAATAATTCGGTCAAAATCAGACCGATTTCACTAAAATTAGCTTGTCAGACTAGCTATCACGTGAAATACCTTCGATTTCAAATCTGATTTTTGCTTTGAGTTGGGACAACCAGCTCAGCTTAATTAAGTAGTTTGGGGTAAAATGGAAATTTTTATTTTATTTTATATATAAGTAGTATAGAGATACGAACAATATATATATATACATATCTTCTTATGATGGCTAGTAAATTATTATAAATTTTATAAAATATATCCACAAAGGAATACATAATAATTATTTGTGACAGAAATATTTTAAAATAATAGATAATTTATGTGAAAGATCCACTACACCATTTTTTTATATTAAAAAAAAAAGGAAAATAATCATATAACATTAACATTAAGAGTATCATGGTTATAAGACTAACGAAAAACGTTTAGAATATTAAATAAAGTGGAGTTTTATCTTCCACTAAACCTATTTTATTTACTTCCTAAAATAGTGACTTATTTTGGTCGCTTTTATTTTTTTGTGGCTTATTTAGATTCTAATCACTAATTACACCATGTAATTACTAGACAATTCATAGTCCCTCGCTGAGATTTGGTGATCGTGTAATTAACTCCGTCAATAGCACTCAATTACTTATTGACAAAGAAATTAAATGACCAAGCAAGACATACTAATAACACCAAATCGAGTTACCAGGTTGACTTCCAAACAACCCTAATTGTTTTGAAGTATTGAGAATAGTTATCATAATCAACTTTTAATCATTCTAAAAAGTAATTTGACAATAATTCAAAAGGATAAAAACAGAAAGTAATAAGTATCTACTTTTTAATTAAAAAGAAATAATATCTAATTAGTGTCTTGATATTTTTTTTTCTGAAAGAGTGCGCAATACCCCAATCCAACAGCTCACTTTTTTAAAAATGAAGGGACTAGCCTTCAAATCGAATCCCAACTGAGCTATTAAAATTCCGTGATTCCTTTCAGGTATGCATCATCGGTGTATGGGGTACAGGAGGAGTTGGGAAAACAACACTGGTAAATAATCTGAACAATGAGCTCCTAAAAACCAGTTCTAAACTGTCATTTGGTGTTGTAATATGGGTTTACAAGGTCATCAAGTGGAGTTTTGATTCTTTAGAATCTCAGGACGATATTGAATCATCCTCTGTGAGAGGCGATATACGAAGTTGTTTCTTGTATTGCTCCTTATATCCGGCAGCAATATCAACAAATGATCTCATACATTGCTGGTGGGCAGAGGGGTTCCTCGGTGAACATGACACATATGAAGAAGCCTACAACAGGGGAATCACAATGATTGAAAGTCTAAAAGATGCCTGCTTGCTAGAAGAAGCTGATCATAAGGTGGATTATGTGAAGATGCATGACGTGGTTCGTGATGTTGCTAAATGGATAGATAAATCCTCCAAGAGAATGTCTTTCATAAGCAACAAAATTGAGCATCTTACTAAATTCTTTTTGTCATTTCCAGCACTAAGAGTTGTCAATCTGAGCACAACTCGTATTACAGCACTGCCTTCTTCCATCAGTACTTTATCTCAACTACGTGCTTTAATACTACACGATTGTACTTTGCTGGAAAAGTTACCACCTATTGGTAATCTTTCCAATTTGCAATTGCTTGATTGTGATAATACAAGGCTACGTTGTCTGCCCCAAGGAATGGACAAGTTGATGAATCTGTGGCTATTATATCTTCCTGTGACTAATTTTAAGAAAAGCATCGGCGAAGGACTTTTCCTCAAATTGCCTAGGATTGAAATGTTAAATATGCTGCCGGATAAAACGTATTGGAGGATGAGAAAGAATAAAGTGACTGTTCTTGTACCAACATCTTTTGATGAGATATCCACTCTACACAATCTGACTTGTCTTTATATTAATTTTGATAGCTCATCAATTTTGATTACAGACTACACCTGGATGAAAAGATTGAAAAGATTTCACATTGAAATTGGGGAAACTTCAACGTCGTCAATACCATTCAACAAGTCAAGCAAGACGATAAGTGTCTCCGATTTTGAAAATTTCAAGCATCCAGGCATGTTGCAGCTTGCTTCAGATTTGTACTTGTTCAAATGCACGGATCTAGGGAAGTTGATTGTGAACAAGAAGACTACTTTTAATGAATTAAAATTACTCTACATAGAGCATTGTTCTTGTGATTTCGGAGCAGCGGTACAACTACAAGGAAGTGGACAGTTTGACCCTATGCCAAATCTGGAATATCTCAGCCTCTATGAAGTGAATAACTTAAAGAGTGTTTCTGATTTCGGAAAACTTCTGGGTCTAACATTTTCTAAATTACAGCAACTGGATCTATACTGGTGTTCAAGTTTAACATGTCTTTTCAACGCTTTTTCTGTACCCAAGCATTTGAAAAAAATTAATTTGTCCTACTGTTTCAAGATGGTAGAGTTATTTGTGCAATTAGAAACGTTAGGGGAACAGCTGGAGGAACTTAACGTGACTAAATGCGATGGAGTAAGGAAGTTGCCTCTCTCTATTCAAACATCCAACAACATCAAACGAATAACAGGAGAATCAGAATGGTGGAGTCGATTAGAGTGGGATGACGACAACTTCAAGTCAAATTTAGAGCATTGCTTCCTACCATATATGAGCATTGATTCAGAGAATTGATTCAGGTGATGTGCTAATAACAACTTATTCCTTGTTTGTTCTATTGTAGTTTTTTGTTACAGTTGTGTTGTGTGATCATCTTGTTAAATTGTAGTAATAAAAATTTTAGCCCATTCTTAAATTGTACATTCAAAATTTAGCTTTTTTTCCATGTTTTGTTCTCATGTTAGCACCAGTTTGAAATCTGAGAGCGCCTATTACATGCATTCAGTATTTACATCAAATCAAAACATTTAACGTTAGTAATAAAAAATAACACCAAGAGTTCTGAACCTGAGTGGAACTAGTATTAGTTCTTTGCCTTGTTCCATCAATAGTTTATTATATTAGATAGCTTATCGATTTTCAATCGAGATCATACCTGGATGAAAAGATTTCATATTGAAATTGGGAATACTCCAACTCATGTACCATTCAACAAGTCAACAAGGATGATAAGTGTCTCCAAGTGTGAAATTTTCAGCAACGGAGAGCTCTCAAGCATGTTGCAGTTGGCTTCACATTTTCACTTGGAAAAATGCATGGGTCTCATGAAGTTGATTGCAAACAAGAGTTTCGATTGTGATTTCGAACCATCAGAAGAAGGAAGTGGACAGTTTGACCCTCTGCCAAATCTGGAACATCTCAGCCTCGCTTCTGTAGATCATTTAAAGAGTATTTCTGATTTCGGTCAACTTCTGGGTGTAAGATTTTCTGAATTACGCCAACTGGATATATCCTATTGTCGTAATTTAACATGTCTTTTTAATGTTGGTGGTGCTTTTTCTGTACCCAAGCACTTGGAAGAAATTACAATTAATCATGGTAAACAGGTGGTAGAGTTGACGTTGTTTTCGCTACATCTCAGGTGATGTGCCAATTAACTTTCAGAAAGTACTATAAGATAGTTCAAAATATTTCTCAGACAAAACAATTGCGGTCTCATTTGGCTCTCGAAATCCAAAATGTGCCACATAAATTGGGATGAAAAATATTTTCTGCCAACCAAATATCATTCAAATGTTAACAATAGCTTCACTTTTGTTGCTTCATTCAGGGAACCAAACAGGCAGAGGAAGGAACTTCTTGCACCAGGGAGACAACTTTGAGTTAAAGTTAATCGGTCGAGCTTGTTGTGATGTATTTCCTGTTAAATGTCTTAAATTTTTTTCTGCCAGTAACTGCTCCAGTTAGATATTTTGATTGCTTGATAGTACATGGAGTAATTTCTTGTTTCGATTGTGTTGTGTCATCATCTTGTTTATTTGTTAATATTGCTTCTGCATTTAAACATTTTAGAGCATTCTTAACTTGTACATTTAAAATTTAGGCATAATACATAAATGTGTCCCTTAACTAGGCTTCAACTGGCATCTATGCCCTTCATTTTTGGGCGTGTACATGTAGAGACTTAATCTTTTCAAAAGTTGTACAAGAAGACACACGTATCCTATAGGGCAGTTTTGTGTCCTACATGGCATCCTACTTGTATTAAACCACATCAGATACATATGCCTTGGATTGTCTAAGTGTCTACATTGTATTGGGGGAATCGGAGAACACAACTATGGCTAAAATTTTAAATTGAAGAAACGCTGGCTACTTTGTAGCTCAATTTAATGATAGGAATGAATTTCATGGTTTCTTTCGAGTGGTTATTGTGTCAAATATGGCCTAGTTTTCTTATTATGTCAAGTCGTTGATGTTTACAAATCATTCTCTTTGCTTTCTTATTGTAATTTTTTTCTTTTAATTCTCCGAGTTCTGCCTTAAACAAAGAAGAAACAGTCAGTTTAGCTTCATTTGATCATCTTTGAGAGCGTCATTAGCATTCCTGATGGCTTATATGAATCCACCACAAATCGATGAACCAGGTTCCTCCTCTGGTTCTGGTGCAATTAACAGATATAAAGGACATACAAGTTTAACAAATAGTAAGAACTTAGAGAATTTACGTGGTAATCTCCTTACTCAAGAGAGTAAAAACATGACCTACCACGTAGGATTTCTCAACATCTTCACTAATCACCAAGCTATGTTCACATTACAATCAGTTTTTGTAACCAATGTAAATTACCATTAACAAATGAAAAAACAAATACACCTAAAGAGCACTCAACGTACGAAGAGAGTTAAGCCTCCTAGAGAACTCTACTTACACAAATCTCTTGTTTTAAGACCATTTAACTACCTCAAGTCTATTTAAAAATTCCTTCTTAATCTGTACCACTGCTGTATCTGAATTTACAGTGATGCCTTCAAACAGTCTCCAGTTCCTTGCTCTCCAAACATAGTATATCATTGCTCCACACAATGCAGCAATAAGTTCCTCGTGAAATTGCTGCTACTCTCTTGAGTCTCTCTTTGGTTAGTAATTTATCTTGCATAGACACTACATCAAAAATGATCTTTTAGGACATTTAATACGCTTAATTTTCGCTAAACATGTATTCTTAGCGGCAATTAGTACTCTTTGTATTGGAGAGAACAGTTGCGGTTGAGAGATGAGTGTAATCTTTGCCAAAATTTATATCGCCTCAATCTTTTGTTAGCCTTTTTTGTCCAATTTCAAAAATGATTATGAATTTATATTTCTTTTTTCTTGTTCTTATTATCACATGTGTTATTATTCAGGATTTTCGAGCAGAGGTCGAGCTAAAGTTATTCGGGTGGAGTGTGCTGTTAGATGTTTCTTATGCCAATAACTGTTCCTTGTTTGTACTATTTTTGCTTTCTGGTTCTGATAATTTGATTGCTTTACTGTACACCGAGTCATTTCTTGTTCCGGTTGTGTTGTGTGATCATCTTGTTAATTTGTAATGAACTGGTCCTGCCTCTGTGTATACACCATTAGAAATTTAACCGATCTTTTTGATTTCTCGAGTTCTGATAATATATTTAACACCTCCTTTACAACAAGTTCATGATATCACTTTTTTGGTTAATTGTGTTGTGTGAGAATCTTGTTAATTTGTAATAAACTCGTGTTTTGTTCTCATGACAAAAGATGGAAAACGATAATCATTATGCCCTTGATGTTTTTCTCAATCTGGTTTAAGCCTTCAATTCCGGCATAGAATAGAGTGTTTGATTTCATGCTCCTGGAAACAGGAATCAAACATGAGTTATCGTGTGTTCATACAATGCTCGCAGAATGGTAACTTTTGACTTTAATCATATGTTGTTTTTCCCTCACCCAATCTGCACTATCGTGTTCGATTTCATTAATTCATGCTTCTGGAAATAGGAATCAAAGAAAAGAATAAAGACGATTATGATCATGAAATTAAGAATGGAACAAGAATAAAGTATTGCTTTGTTGATCATATTTACCTTCAATTTTACTTATTCTATTTGCCTTTCTTTTTTCACTTTTTTCTTTTTACCTTCTCTCAAAGTACTGCTATATATACTAAAGAAACACTCAATTTATAAATTGAATCATCTTTGAGAGCATCATTTAGCATTCTAAGCAGAACAAAATAAGAATTAATTGTTCAATGGATATACTTTTTAATGCTGTAGGTGGCATTGTTGTTGAGGTGGGAAAGTTTGTATGTAAATGCATCTATCCTAAGATTGAAAATATTGTCCGTTTCTCGTCAAAAATTGAAAATATAAGGGAGGAAATGGAGAATCTAACAAAGTTTAGAGATGAAATCAAAGGAAAGACGGAAGAAGATGAGTTAGAAGGCTATAAACCAAAGCCAGATGTTGTTAAGTGGATCGAAGATGTTTGCGAGCTGCAGAAAGAATGGGAATCTATGCAAGATAGCATTGCGACAGCTAAGACACTTGCGTATAAATGTTGTCCAAAATGCAGCCTTCGCTCGGAAGTCTCCACTCAAGTACAGAAGATCAAAGATCAACTTCACAGGCTAATAGAGGTGGGAAAAAACTTTGGATCCAATTTGGTGGTAGAAAATTATCAAATTATAAAAGTTGAGTTCATCCCGGGACCATCAATAGAAGGCCAGTCAGCAGCAATAAAAAATCTCAACGAAATCTTACGACTACTTGAAGATGATAAGGTAATGTTGGAACTAATTCAAAGATTTAATTCTGATATTAATGCCTATTATATGATGAATATGAGTGCTACTACCTCTTTTCTTGAGGAGGTTAGTGTCACAAAAGTATTGAAATAGCAGTCATAATACTTTTGTGACACTAAGTAATATAATATAATACTCCCTCTGTTCCTATTTAGTTGTTACAATTTTAGATTTCTTCGTTCCTTAAGAAACTGGTTAAGTTTACCATAGTACCCTTATTTAATGTTCTTTTGAATTCAATTAATGAGCATGAGATATGCTAATTAATTAATAAGATATATATTGATAAATATGTATATATGGGAGAGATATTTTAGTCTTCAAGAAAATAATTTTCTGCTTTTTTTTTAAGAAGCATAAATTTTTAGTTTCTTCCCAACATCAGAAAACTATTTTGCTTCCAATTAAAAGCATGTATTAAGGATTTGTCAACCAGGGCGACTCTTGCATACAAAATTTGAGGCATATATATGCGTTAGGCCCCCAATTTTGGGTGGCCTCAAATTCTTACCACATATAAAAAAAAATTGTTAATTTTTTACATAAAATAATACTATTTTGTTCTCCTTAATCTCATTCATATAGAAGAAATCAATTATTTTTCGCTAACACTCATATTATTTATTTGTTTGAACTCTTTTTTCTTAAATCTTTGATAAGATAAAGTGATAGTCTGTCAAAAATGTGAATCAATAGTACTCCAAAGGTGTTGAATAAAGTAAATAACAATTTTTTTATTTCTTCTTAAATTTTTAAGCAATACAACAAACATATTTAGGGATGGCAATGGGGCGGAATGGGTTTAAGGCTATGTGGGGCGGGGCGGATTTAAGGTTATGTGGGGCGGCTTGAAGTGGATTTTAAAAAAAAATTGATGTGGGCGGGGCGGGTTTAAGGTTATGTGGGGCGGGTTGAAGTGGGTTTTAAAAAAAATTGATGTGGGGCGGGGCGGGTTGCGGGTATATGTGATTTTATATGGATTCAAACTTAATTTAACTTTTTAAACGTTATTGAGTGATAGAACATTATTTCTT
This sequence comes from Solanum sitiens, assembly GCA_016801875.1. Classification (NCBI taxonomy): domain Eukaryota; kingdom Viridiplantae; phylum Streptophyta; class Magnoliopsida; order Solanales; family Solanaceae; genus Solanum; species Solanum sitiens. Next base: position 921,868 of record JABWTJ010000389.1, on the reverse strand, counting down.
AAGATAATTTCATTAAAGCTACTAAAATATTCAAGATAATAAATAAAAATGGTTCAATAAAAATATTATAATTTCTTGCATGTTTACGAATTGACTTAAAAAAAATAAAATTTTAAGTCACTATCCTATTAAATTAATACAACTTAATGAAAAAATAAACTTATTTTTATAAATTTTATTTTTAGTATCAAACATAACTAGAAAAAGAAAATAATTAAAAAAATTATGTGAGGTGGGTTCATGTGGGGTGGGTCTATGCGGGGTGGAGCGGGTTGAAAATGAAAAGTGTTGCTATGCGGGGCGGAGCGGGGCAGATTAAAAATTTTGCGGGTTAAGCTCAACCCACACTGCCCCCGCCCTACACCGCCCCATTGCCATCCCTAAACATATTAAAGTAGAATATACCAAGTTATCAAACTTCTTAAATCAATTCTATGATTTTAACTCTTGTTTTTATTTAAAGTTTGTCAACTTATTACTAAGAATTTTGTTAACAATTCATATAGTAATGACCCCGTAAAAGAGTGTATTCTAATGTTGAATTGATAAAATCTTACCTAAAAGTAATAATAATAATTATTTTTTTGGAAGAAATCATTTATAAAGAAATTTTAAGCAAACATTTACATCTGAAAAGTTAGAAAAATAATTTTAAATAAATACATATGAAGTTTTTTTAAGATTTTATGCCTCTAATTATAAATCCAAAAGTTAAGAAATAATAATTTTAAATAAATATACCTGAAGTTTATTTAGATTTAGGTCTCTAACTGAAATTTCGCTTTAAACCTCTAATTACATTGAACCGCCCCTTTTTGCATCCTTTCAGGTTTGCACCATTGGGGTGTGGGGTATAGGTGGAGTTGGGAAAACTACATTGGTGAATTATCTGAACAATAAGCTTCTAAAGACCGATGTGTCAAGTTCTAAACTGTCTTTTGGTGTTGTGATATGGGTTACAGTTCCCAAACCGCCAATAGACATAATAAACTTGCAAACACAAATTGCGAGTAGATTAAACCTAAAGGTAAATAACGAGGGAAATGTAAAGAGCAATGCCAGCAAAATCTATAAAAGACTCAAGCTCGAAAAAACTTTCCTTGTGATACTAGATGATGTTTGGGAGCCTATAAATTTGGATGATGTAGGCGTGCCCCAACCTGAACCTCCCGCTACAAGCAAGGTCATTATAACTTCTCGTTCTTTGGATGTTTGTAAGCAAATGAAAACAGACACTGAAATGAAGGTTTACACATTGGATGAGGATGAATCTTGGCAACTGTTTGTCAAAAATGCAGGAGATGTTGCCAATGTTGAGAATATTCAACCAATTGCAGGGGAAATTGCAAGAGAGTGTGGCGGTTTACCTTTAGCAATCACTGTTATTGGAACATCTATGAGAGGGAAGACGAGGGTCGAACTATGGCAACATGCTTTGGAATCACTTAGAAAGTCTGAACCTAATGCCACATATGTAAGAGATAAGGTTTACAAGGTCATCAAATGGAGTTTTGATTCTTTAGAATCTCAGGATAATGAGTTATACTCTAATCAAAGAAGCAAACATGTCAAGAATAAGAGAGGTGACATTCGAAGCTGTTTCTTGTATTGCTCCTTATATCCCGTGGCTATTTCAACAGATGATCTCATAAAGTGTTGGTGGGCAGAGGGGTTCCTTGGTGTACATGACACATATGAAGAAGCTTACAACAGGGGAATCACAATAATTGTTAGTCTAAAAGATGCCTGCTTGCTAGAAGAAGCTGATCATAATGTGGATTATTATGTGAAGATGCATGATGTGGTTCGTGATGTTGCTATATGGATAGATAATTCCTTCGGGTTAACTGACATTTCACATATCGAAATGTCAGCTCATCCTGTGAAGAGAATATCTCTCCTAAGCAAACAAATTCAAAGTCTACCTGAAAACTTGAGAGAATGCCCAGATACAACAACTTTACTGTTGCAAGATAATCATAACCTTGAGAAAATTCCCTATAAATTCCTTTTGGCATTTCCAGCCCTAAAAGTTCTGAACCTGAGTGAAACTGGTATTAGAGATATGCCTTGTTCCATCGGTACATTGTTTCAACTACGTGCTCTAATACTACGAAATTGCTATGACCTGAAAGAGTTACCACCTATTGGTAATCTTTGCAATTTGGAATTGTTTGATTGTGATAATACAAGGTTATGTTGTCTGCCTCAAGGAATGGACAAGTTGATAAATCTGAGGCTATTAAAGCTGCCTGTTGATTATTTGGAGGAGAGCATCAATCATGGATTTTTCCTCAAATTACCTAGAATTGAAATCTTAAATATGCTACCGACTAAAACAGGAGGCGATGTAGATTGGATGATGAGAAAGAACAGAGTGACTCTTCTTGTACCAACATCTTTTGATGAGATATCCTCTCTACACAATCTGACTAGTCTTTATATTAATTTGGATAGCTCATCAATTCTCATTAGAGACCACACCTGGATGAAAAGATTGAAAAGGTTTCACATTGAAATTGGGGAAACTTCAAAGTCTATACCATTCAACAAGTCAAGAAAGATGATAAGCATCTCTCATTGTGAAACTTTCAGTAATGGAGAGCTCTCAGGCATGTTACATTTTGCTTCACATTTGCACTTGTTAAAATGCGGGGGTCTCAGGAACTTGATTGCAAACAACAGTTTTGATAGAGTAAAATCACTACACATAGAGAGTTGTTCTTGTGATTTCACACCAGCAGCAGAAGGAGGAGGAAGTGAACAGTTTGATGATCCTTTGCCAAATCTGGAACATCTCACTCTCTCATCTCTACATAATCTAAAGAGTGTCTCTGATTTCGGTCAACTTCTGGGGCTCAGATTTTCTGGATTACGTCAACTGAAAATATCCTCTTGTCGTAATCTAACATGTCTTTATGTTGTTGGTGGATATTTTCCTGTACCTAAGCACTTGGAAGAAGTATCAGTTGCATTTTGTCATCGGCTGACAGAGTTACTGCTGCAATGCAGCTCAAGTCAGATGACACTTGTTAGCTCAGAAGTTCCAAGAGTCCGGAAGTTATGGTTGAAAGAATTACCAAAATTAAGAACATTGAGGGAGCCATGGAAACACATAGAGGAACTTAAGCTGATCAATTGCTATGAAATAAAGGAATTGCCTTTCTCTATTCAAACCTCCAATAAGATCAGGCTAATAAAAGGAACATCAGAATGGTGGAACCTACTGAAATGGGATAACAACAACTTCAAGTCAAATTTAGAGCATTGTTTCCTAAAGAAGTAAAACTGATGACAGGTGATATACCAATTAACTTTCAGATTTGTCATTTATGTCAATGACACTTAAGCATAAATGTACCATTCAAATGTTAACAAGAGCTTCACTTTGTGTAGCTTCATTCAGGGAACTAAAAAGGCAGAGGAAGGAACTTCTTGCACCTGAAAGACAGAATTTCGAGCTAAAGTTGATCAGTCGAGTTTGCTGTGATGTAACTGTTCCTTGTTTGTACTGGTTGTGTTTTCTGATGCTTGTATTTTGATTGCTTGATTGTACATGGGGTAATTTCTTGTTTCAATTGTGTTGTGTGATCATCTTGTGCATTTGTAAAGGAGGAATATCATCGAATATATCTTGATCTTTCTTCTTCTTCTCTACTTATCTTTCCCTCATTCTTCTTTCTTTCACAAAATAATCCTGTTACTTACAAAAAGTTCAGAGAGATACACGCGACCATGTCAACATCAACATACCTTAGTTTCACTTCTTCCTTGCAGTTCATTTCCACTGATATCATTGTGATTGTACTTTCGCTTGAATATCAACGGACTGGCCTCCTTTTCTTGTGTTGTTCCTCAAACATGAAATCATTTCAAGTAGGAGTTCAATATATCGGAAATCTGTGAAATGCTAGCCATGATGTTTGGACAAAAGTTTTAACCACCATTCCTTTTGCCCTTCAACTATACAACAAGAACAACATATTCAGTGGAATCCCACAGCTATAATCAAGAGAAAACCTGCCAGGTATTTTGACTTGGAATACGAACTGCATTATCTGAGTTAGTCTTCTGCAAGCAACGTAAGATTTTGTCAAAGTACAAAGCAGTTTCTGCCATCAGAAATTGCTTAATTGATCCATGGAACAGAGGTAATCTGACTAAATTCCTTTATAGAATGGCAGCCTTCTACAGCCAGCTAGTCTTGTTTTTCTAGCCAAGTGGCAGAAGCATCCAAGTGCACAAGTTAAGAGAATTTTACCGGCTGTAGCTCTTGAAAGGTTTTCGTATATCAAAATCCAAATGGATAAACTCTTGAGGTCACGAAGACAGTCAAGTTGGAACAACTAGAACTCGAGGAATTATGATTATCTGCAATACTTGACAACCAGAACTCAAGAAACTATGATATCTGTGATACTTGAATCTGGTTTAGTCTGCTAAACCAAATCGAATGCAAAATCATATGGAACAGATCATATCTAGTCGGTGTTGAGTTCCAAATAAAATGCTTCTGCAACATCTTGACATTATTTTGCATGGCCTGGTAACGTCGCAGAGGTATACTTAACAAAATCTCCTTTAGCCTAGGAATATCTTTCTCAGAAACAACCACAGAAAAAGCAGTCCAGTTAAAAACTTCGCTAAACGGAAGGGCGAAATTATCAGCAATGATAACCGGAACACACTCATAATATATTGCCTCGACAATCCTCGGGCTGTTCACTTCATAACCCATCGGGCAAAGGCAGTACTTGCTTGATTTCATGTGTTCAGGATAAGACATAACTTTTGAGACTCTATGGGGTAGAGGCCCGTAAATTCTTATGGACTCGTCTTTGTCCCTCCAATATTTGAGAAGTTTGGGACGTACTGGACCATGCATATTTCCAGCGAAAAAGGCAAGAATCGGGCGCTGTGACACTCTTTTTCCACCGAGGTTTCTAAGAGGCCTCCTGGGATTCCTTATAGTGGTCTCGGGAAGGGAAACGTCCTTCCCAGAAACAAATATTCCTTCAGATATATCTGCATTACAGAGAGCTTTTATAGTGTTTCTACTCAGCTCCTCATGATCCTTTAGAGTATAAGGTCCCTGTAAGAATTTGTTAAAACATACAGTAGTAAGAAAACGCTAAATACTCATCGATCAAAAATGCATAACCAGAAAAGAGCTCAACACATGATGATTGTTAAAAAGGGTTTTCTTATTTGTAATATATACTCCCTCCATCCCATTTTCTATGTGGCTTTATTTGACTGACACTAAGTTAAAGAAAAAAGTGACTTATGAAACTTGTGCTCTAAAATAAGTCGTAGATATTTGTGTGACTATAAATCAACTCATGAAAGGTAAAATGGGAATTTTACAGTTATATTGCTTATAAATATAGAAAAGGACATTCTTTTTGGGACAGACGAACAAGGAAAGAGTGTCATAAATTGGGACAAAGAGAGTAGTTTCTTATGCATGAAAAAGAGTAGTTTCTTATGCAGGAAAAAGACTCTTCTTCTATAACCAATCCACCCTACCCCACCCGATCCGAAGGTCATTGTTACACGGTTTGAAACTCTATGGATCATAGATAGGTTCATCTACCCTACTCCACTTAAATACTAGATTTTTGACTGTGACAAGGTTCGATTCCTTGACATGTGTCTAGTCCACACATTACATGAATCATGATGTACTCTTACCACTAAATCAGTCTACTCTTTTCTTGTATTTAAGTAAGTCCAATCCCCCAGGCGTAAAAGCAAATTTAAAAGTTTATGTCCAAAGAAGAATGCTCATGAAAGAAATACATAGTTTAGCAGACAATATCGATACAGATGCATACCCAATCATGGCAAGCAACAAGAAAGTGATCTGACCCACGTGTGCGGTTCCAGAAAGGATACTTTGAAGCTAGCATGTTCACGTAGTTCCGCAGGAACACTGATAACGGCTTAAGATCATGAGAGTTCACCACATATCGTGCCTTTTGTAACTGACGTGCGCTATATGGCAGATAGAACAGGTGAGCCTTTTGTGGATCCCTTGTCACAAACTGGCGACTATCCTCCATCAGCTTCATGAACCATCCCTCGGATGAATAAATTCCTCTAAGATAAGGTTGATGAAAAATTGGCCTTTTCCCTTCTTTGTAAATGTAAACTTTGAGTATAAGCTCCATCAACTCATAGCTCCTGGAATGTCAACCTAATTGTGTTTAAAGAAAAAGCTAATTTTGAAACACAAATGACAAAGATATCCATAACAGAAAAGGCTTCAATAGCCAATGGTTGATTAGTGAAGAAAAGACTAGTCTTTTATCTAGGATAAGATCTAACTGAATCAAGTGATAATCATAATAAATAAGACTCTCTTCTTCTTTTTTTCTTAAAAAGCATAATAAATATGATTCTTCATCAGAGGATATCATCGTAAATCATCTGAAAAATAAGCTATCTAAGCAAAATATAATCAAATACCTACCTCTTAAATACGGATACATTCCTGAATAGAGGAGTATACAAGTCCTGATCATCCGTAACTAATAAGGCATTCTCAATCTCTCGTTTGGCATATGCAAGTGCCTCATCTGGAGTCAAAGATGCTATGTATCTCTGGAATATTAATACAGTGAACAAAAAGAAAGTCATAAGGCGAACGAATTCAGTAATATTCTTAAGGAATATAAGCACAACGAAAAACTTACCAGCATATTGTTGGACATGTTTCTAACAGGTGAAGAAGGGAAAATAACTTTATCTACTGCGTTCACATGCTTCCTACTTTTCCGCTGTCTCGAAACTTGCTCTAGTCTTTCCAGAACTTGCTGTGTTTTGTTCAGTCTATCTGTAGAGTTGACTGAAACAACTAGGGGGACATGCTGACTAAGGTTAAACCGGATATCTTGACTCGATGGAAGCTCCCTTAAGTTCTTTTCATCATTCAAATTTCGGGAAGATGAAATATCCGATGGTGGGAAGAGAATCCATTCTGTAAGAGGATAAGGAAGTGTAGAAATTTGAAACATTATCCTAAATACTGTCAGAATAGCACCAATGAAAACCAGCTTCTTCCAGTCAATTCTGAACATCAGAATAGCAATTATTTTACGCAACAATTTCCTAATCTTCATCATGTTGCTAAAAGAAGAGACACTTTTGCATATCTATTTCAGTCCCTTAGGCAGCCTAGAAAGTCCATCCTCTACCTCCAATATGCTCCAAGACTCAAACAGGGGGGTCTGTGAAGTAAGTTTAAACAAAATGTCAGGTACTTTACTGAGTTGAAATATAATACACTCAACCACGGTCAAAGGCAATACTCTAGATAACCGACCATTAACAAGTCAGAAACAAAAAACTAATTTAAGCTAAACATCCAAGTGCAAAGGTGAAAGGACATATATATATGAATACATTGTTAATGTAGATATCTATCAGTTCACAGTTATTTCTCTCTGTTCAACAACCGATCATTCGGGCTGAACTTCCCTCTATCACTGATTACCAAAAAAGAAGTAACTTTTAGAAAAGAAAGCCATAAAGGCAGACAGACAAGATAAACATAAGAATAATTGTTGAGAACCAATTCTAATCAGTTTCTGTTAACAGAGACAGGAACTAATCATCCAATAATCAAGAAGTTTCCACTTCACGTATTTTTATTGTCGTAAGAAACCAAATCATTTGAAACAAAACGACACAAAAAAACCAAAAGAATGGAGAAAATAAGGAAGGAAACACTGTCAAAGTTGGAGTGGTTACTTGTCAATCGAGGCCAAGTTTGAGCATTCATTTATGTATTACGCCTTCAATATTTATTCCACAGGAATACAACAACAACATTCGCAGTATAATTCCACAAATGGAGTCCGAAAAAAGGTGAGTATGCAAACTTTACGCCTACATACCTTGGGATATAGAGAGGTTCTTTCCTACAGACCTCCACTCAAGGAAAAGCATATACCATAGAAAATATTGACAAAGCAAAACATGAAAACAAAAAGGAACAACAACTACAATAAAATAGTGTGATAGTCATACTACAAGTGACATTAGATAGTAACAGAAATCGAAGGATAAGAAACTACCCGCAGATTCTAGCAGCATAATGTTTTTTTTTCTAAAAAATAAAAATAAAATATATATATATATATATATATATATATATATATATATATATATATATATATATATATGATACCATTTTTGGGGGGTGCGGAATTCATCGTGGAATAAGATACATATATTGTAGAGTAAAATATATTTTATCATAAAGTTCTTTTGATAATTGTTTTAATCTAATTATTTCTTTAAGATTATTTATTATATATTCTATATATAACATATCTTGGGTTCTTTGATACATATATAAATTTTCTTGTATTAAATGATTTATTAATCTTATGTTTTCCATAGTTTCTATCCAATATTCTAAATATTCATAGTTCATTTTAATCTGAATCTATTTCTAAATCGTATATATCTATTCTTTCTATTTCTAATTCTTGTAAATCTATTTCATACCATTCTTGATTTAATATATCTTGTATACATACCCAGTCTAATCATATAAGTAGGGTTCGAAAAGGGTAAAGTGTAAGCAGACATAAAATAAAAAGACAATTCTGGCCAGACTAAAGCAACCTCCAGCTTCTTAAAGTACAAAAATTGTGCCAAACTAATACTACAAACTTCTGAAATCCCATAAAGATCCTCTTTTTAAGTGAAAAAAAGAAGGCAAATCCCAAGAATTGAAATGGGGTTTAGCCCTGTTTCTCCACAAAATCAAAAATCAAATCTTTATACTGATTTCTGAATCCAAGAACCTAAAGCAAGTAACAGTAGCAGATTGGTTCATTAAACATTCATACAAAAATAACATATAAAATCACTGGAATCTGAAATTATCAAAAAAAGGGTCAATCATAAAAGATTCCACGCCCAAATTTACCATCAAAATCAAAATCTTTTAACAATTCGAAGTGTGTCACATAAATTACGAGATAAAGAATACTATTACATACCTTTTTAAAAAATATATATATATATATATATATATATATAATCCTAAACGTACGGCAGAGCAAACAAATAAAGGCTGAATTGTGTAAGGAAGGAAATTGAAGAGAAAATGAATTTGGAAAGAAGAAAACAAAGGGAAAGTGAAAGGAAAGGTAGCCTTTTTTTTCTTTCATAAATCATAATTGCCTGTTTTGGTGGTTAGTACCAGTTGTCAACTTGTACTTTTCTTATTTTAATTATTGAAAAAAAATTGTATTTATTTTAAAATTTGTTACTTATAAATTTTAAAAAGAAAAAAGAAGAATTTATTTTTTATATTTTACCTTTAGTGTTAATTATTTATTTCTAAATTATTTTCAATATTTAATACTACTAATAACGTATGTTTAGTCATGTGAGATGAAATAATGATATGAAAATAATTAAAGTTAAAGTTTTGTTTGAACATGAAATTTGATTACTTTTTTTTATTTTTGTTCACAAACATAAAAAGAAAATTCATAAGTTGTAAAAACTATCAAGACTGTCTTAATTATTTATATAATCTTACTAAATGAGCACAAAAGTATAATACATTATAACAAAGTTATTCTTTAAAAAAGTAAAGTATTTATTGATCGAATTTTAGTTCAATAAAACAGTAAAATTGAATATGAGTTGTCGTATACTATTCTTTAACAGAATTGAACACGATCAAATGAATGTTTCAGTGGAGTCAATTGGTATGTTTCAGTGGCTTAACTCGATTGCATAGGGTGTCAAGTGTCGGTCACGCGTCCTCTAGTTTGGGGCGTGACACTGTAACAATTCTATGACTCCTAGATCAAATCAATGATTCCAAGTATTCAAATTAGGGGTGATTCCACCATAAAATCTATTTTAAAACCCTCCCCCATCAATATTCATCGATTCTATTACGTTCTACGGATCGAAAAACAGATTTGGGGAGTGAAAAACTTACTTTTACCTCAAGAATGGTGAAAAACGAGTAGGAGTCGTCTGGGGTTTGTTCCTTAGCTCTATAAATCGAAAAGTGTCAAATGAAGTTGTTTAGGGGTTTATTAACGACCTTAAGTCGCGTCGAGCCCGCTTCAACGGCCCTCACCCCGCTGTAACGGCAAAATTCAACGCCAAAGCGGCTTGCACGAAACATACAGTTATTTAAAGAATTCCAAAATCCTCATTTCACAACACACCTCTATGTAGAATTCTCACGTATATGTGAAGAATCAAGGATTGTATTGATGATTGAATGATTGAGTTACATACTCTTTATATAGGAGAAGAGTCCTATACCAGCTATACTAGAAATCCTAATATAACACAAATACAATATATACAGCTTATCCTAATCGTACAAAGTATAGACTTATACATAAACTAGGATTGAGTAGTCTAGTCCTAGTGTAACTCAAACTCTAACTCGTCAGACAACATTACCGAACCTGTTCCTTTGACCTGTTCCATCAGCTTCCTTCAACACTTTCCCTCAAGCTAGTGAGTGGAGGAACTGTAACTCTTAGCTTGCGACGAAACTCAGCAAAAACCTGTTTGGTTAATGCTTTTGTATGAATATCTGCTAGCTGATCCTTAGACCTCACAAATTGAGTAACAAGTTGTCCTCTAGTCACCTTCTCACGAACAAAATGATAGTCCATTTCAACATGTTTAGTCAATGCGAGTCTATTTTCATGTCCTATCTCAAGAGTTCAATTAACACAAGGTGTGGATATTTCCAATTGATTGAATATGATTTTTCTTTTCGATCAAAAATTAAAAATAAAGGAAATATATCTCGTGTCTACTCGTTAAATATTTTGTAAATATACATTTTCTTTTAATTGATTAATTAAGGTGATGCTCGAACAGTTTTTTTTTGACATATAATACGAATTTAAATTTAATGAGGCTCCAATATGGTACCAAACATGAGAAAGCCAAAAAATAAAAATAAAAATTGGAGTCTTGTTATTTTCGTAACTTTTTATGATATATATTACTATTCAAGATTCTCTTATCTACCATGTATATATATTTCCTATATATTAAATATTAAATAGATAGTGATATGTATTTGTGAAAATTGGATAAAGCATAAACGAATTAGAAAATTCCTATTATTAGCAAAGTTTGAAGATTAGCAATCGAGAAGTTTGAAAATAGTTTTAATCGATTTTAGAAATACAAAAAGTGATCATCATTAATAATAAATAACTTTGAGTTTTTGAAAATTTACGTACCGTCATTAAAAGGATGATAGATAAATTATTTAACAAAGACTTTTTTTTAATCTATTTATAATTATAATAATATATATATATTTTTAACAATATTGAAATCATTATGAATTAATTTAATTGTCCTTCAATTTTTATTTTTAATTTAAAAAAACTCCATTTTAATCATTTTTACTTTTAATATATCCAGTCAGCAACAGTCAACGATTGACAGGTTGGACAAGTGAGACCACGTCGATTGGAATATAATAACCAATAAGAAATAGCCATGTCATTAGCAAAATAAAATAATTAATAAAACTACAAAATAAATATAATAAATAAAAAAAATTCTATTAATTGACCAAAATACCACTACTGCTTATTGAACGAGCCATGGACTTCAAGTGCAAAACCAAATGCAAATCGAAGGGTATTTATGGAACAATAAAATGTTATACTTTAATATAGCCTTATTAATTAATATCATAATTAATACAGTATAATCCAAAAACGAACCAAAAATATTTATACAAAAAAAAATTAACACCAAAAAAGAGAAACAAAAAAAAGAAAATCCTAATCGGAAAACTGATCTTCCGGCGATCTGAAAATTCTGAAATTTTGTTCGATCTATGGCTGCCCCATTTTTCTCGACGCCGTTTCAACCTTTTGTTTATCAGGTATCCCTAAGTTTTTTGTGTTATTTTTGGAATTTTTTCTCAATTTTATTGTATTTTTTTTCGAAGATGGATCCAGGGTTTGATGTTATTGAGTGATGGTGTCACTGCACCGATTAATCCTTTTTAGTGATAACAGTGAAAAATTCATAAATTTGAATTTTTTAAAATCAATTTTTATAACCCAATGGCTTGGTTTAGTGGTCAATGAAGTTGTTTGAGTAGCAGGAGGTAGTTCAAATTCCAGCATAGATAAAAGGAAAATACTAGGTGATTTTTTCTCATTTGTATCATGTGGAATTAGTCGAGCTGCGTGTGTACTGTGGAATTAGTTGAGGTGAGTGCAAAATCAATTTGTATATTGTTGGAGTTGGGTGTCGATGTTTTTTTTGTTTTTTTTGTGCTTACTGATTGAATTGTTTCAGCTCGAGTGTGTAAAATCTGTTGGGTGGGGGTGGGGGAAGTTTATGTAAGAATCAGGATTGGCAATGTGTATAAAAAATTTAGAATTTTAGTTGGGAGAAGGGTTAAAACGGAACTTTACAGCTTGGGAAATCACATTGTGGGGAGAAGTTATGAGTTTGGTGTTTTGAAGAGTTTTTGGGAAATGCTAATATTTGTTGGATGTATTAGAATGGATATAGGGGATTTGTGATGCTTAAGCGATGATTGATATGTTAAAGGGTGTCCTGATAGAATCTCATTTTATTTGCAACGAGAGTTGTCTCAACTTACGAACTGTCCCTAGTTAAGGTTCTGGATCATCCTTGGAAAGTGAAATTATTAACTTGCGAGCTATAGGTTCAGGTAGTTGTTTACAAATTTAGCAGCTTAAATTTCCACGTTGGGAATTGTAGAGAGGGAAAGTTTTGATGCTAAAAATGGGCAATGAAGTTAAATAGCAGTGGCTGAGCGGTTAGGAAAGACAAAATTGCTAGTTAAGTATATTCAACATTCATGACTATGAAACTGAATCCCGTGAAAATAAGATCAAGCACATAAATCTTTTACTAAAGGATATGCTATTCTGCCGCTGTCCAGTTACTTATAATTATTGAGTGTCCATCATTGGAAATTTGGAAACTATGTGTAATGTGATATGCTGCTTGGTTTTGTCGCTCACAGTAAAAAAGGAGATATAAATACTGTAGAAGGCAACATTGTAACTTGGTCTGAATTAAATAAGTTATTAGCAATCCCAGATCGGTAGTGGGATGAGTAATTGATCACCTTATATGATTTTGGGAAATCCTCCTGCGTGAGCTAGCATTTTGGGATGGATCCGGTCATTGTCCATTTTATATCATGGTATCTGAGTAAGGCCCATCTCAATTATTTTTTCATTGATTTTGGGCCCCTATAATATATTGTCTACACTCCAGTTTACTAGGTCTGGATGTGAGGGAGAGTGTTAGAAGTCTCACATCGATAGTGGAATGGGTTATTGGTCATCTTATATGGTCTTGGGAACTCCTCCCCCATGAGCTAGCGTTAGAGGATGAGTCAGCTCCAATGTCCAGTTATTATCATGTTAATAGTGCAAAACCCATCTAAATTCTCCTTTCCGATGTTGGACACGCATATTAAATTGCACATGCATCAGATATCCAACGCTGGGTGTGAGGGTGAGGGAAGAGTCGGGTTTGAGCAATCCTCACCTCTTGAGTTAGGCTAAAGATCCATAACATAAATAATGAACCAATTCGCCCTTCCTCTGTCTACACAAAGCTATATCCTGACCATTGCATTATGTTTGTGCTGTAGAGTCCGCAAGATGCTGTAACACCTTTTCAAATTCTGGGTGGTGAAGCTCAGATCGTTCAGGTAACCTCAGATGCAGTTTGTCTTCTTGGTAAGAGGGAAACTTATTAAGTTGATCTGATTATATTTCTTTCTCTTTTCTGTATATATGTTTCAGATTATGTTGAAGCCACAAGAAAGAATTATTGCAAAACCTGGTATGTTGCTAATCATATTCTTTTGTATACTGCTTTTGTATCCTCTGGATGCCTTTATTAATGAAATTACTTTACCTGATCAAAACAAAATATTCTTTATAAGGAGCCTGTTGCTTATCAAACTTTAGTCCTTTTCTAAAAAAAGAATTAACCGAGGTGTTTGGGCCAGCTTGCGCACACCTTCACTGCTTGACTTAGTCTTACAGTGAACATGATGTCAAATCTCCTGATTTGCCCGATATACTGATATTAAAGAATGCATGTTGGTTTGGTTGTAAAGTCTACAACTTAACCAACTAGTGAGCTGATATTGCCTCAACTCTCAAGGGTGTACAAGTATGTGTGGAGTACGTAGAAGTTGTTGACTCATGACTCATAGTTGCTAACTACTTTTTGGGATAGAAACATTTACCAAGTCTGAATATGGAAGGTTACATTACACAGTTTCCACACCTTATGCAACAGAAGACGAGCATTGCATGACACGAAAAAAGTTGGTCTAATATGTGTCACTTAAGGAATAGGCTCGCTTCTAGAAGGTTGTCGTATTGAACCACTCACCCTTAACGAATGGTAAGCTGTCTGTTTATTGTGTCAATGTGCTTGTATCTACACGTCATAGTAATTGGGTCATGTTCCACTAATGCTTGCTGTATTTACTGATTTGTCTTGAATGCTTAACAATTGGCCAGGTGTATACAACTGTTTTTTATTGTTTTTAGTCTTTCGTTTTCTTTCCTCTGCCTTTTGGGGGTGCGGGTGGGGGAGGAGGGGAGAGATATTTCCTCAGAAAAATGTCAACTTGCCATTTTATACGTAGAGCACTGTATCTTATAAGGTCATATATTTCCGCTCAAGGATATTTAGTATAAATTAATCAAAATATCCACAATTAAATTTGATATTTACTACTCATTCTTAACTGACTTACTGGAATCTTCAATTGCTTTGCAGGGTCCATGTGCTATATGTCTGGTTCCATCCAGATGGAAAATGTCTATGCCGCTGAAAACGAAGCAGGTGTCTGGCAATGGCTTTTTGGAAAGAATACTACAAGCATAGTTCTTCACAATACAGGTACAACTGATGGGTTTGTTGGAATTGCTGCTCCTTCTCTGGCAAGAATCCTCCCGGTTCGTTCATATCCAACCTATATCTTTATCTTGTTTGGTTATTCAATCTTCTATATGTAGTATGTGCATGCTTGTGTGTATACAATCCAGAAATTGGGGATAAGATATTCTTTGTTCTTGCTGTGGGGCATAGTATACAATTGTTAGCATATATGATTCTGTTTACACATACTATTACTAGATTAATTGTGGTTTGTTTTATTCTAATTCATAGTCTCCCTACAGATTGATTTAGCTAAGTTCGGAGGTGAAATCTTATGCCAGGTAAAGATAGTTCTTTATCTTTCTTCACTTGCATTTCGCGAATAGGTTCTCTTCCTTTAAAGCATCACTCACTGTTTGTTTACGTACTTACCGGTTAAGTATGCTTTCTATCTTGACATATGACTTTAAGATATTATTTTGTAGCCAGATGCATTCCTCTGCTCCATTAATGATGTCAAAGTCAGCAATACCATTGACCAAAGGCCACGTAACCTCGTGGCAAGTGCAGAGGTGAGATGACCGAATAATCTTGGTTAAATATCTGGGCATGCGTTTCAGCCTTGCTGATGTTAATTGCTACAAACAGGTTGAGCCTTTGACTGATATGCTTGTAACATTTCCAGGGATTCTTAAGGCAGAAGATATCGGGCCAAGGGCTTGCTTTCGTAGTTGGGGGTGGTTCTGGTATGATTTTGAAGCTCATTTCACCAATAAACTTAGAGTTTTATGGAAATATATTAAAGATGACATGCCACGAACAGATGATGGGTTTTCACTTTCATTTTTGGTCTTTAATGTGCTTGTTTGAGCCAGCACCCTGCCATTTGAGAGAGAAAAGGGAGAAAATGTGGAGGGTCCAATAACCTGTAGAATTATCTGACACCATTCAATGAGATTTTATTTTAATCTATATCGGTGATACCAATAAGCTAGGATATGTTTTAGTCATATTTTGTATGTTTACTTTAGGTCCTATGCTTTTAGAAGTCTTTCTGTCACACCCCGAATCCACGTGACAGGCACCCTGGACTTTATCGGCCCGAGCAACCAACCCATCTAATAATCCAGTTATGCACCTAGATTCATGAGTGCGGAAGCTTTTTGGAAAATCCAAATCCTTTAATTATTGAAAACCATGCATGAATACAACCATTAAATCAAACCACATTTCATTTGAAATGAAATATTCATAAAAGTAATAAATCAGTGTTTTGGGAAGCGAGAAGCGGAAAAAAGCGACGAGGGCTTGCTTCACAAAAGCGAGAAGCGTGAAGCGAAGCGCGCGCTTTTTTAAAAAAAAGCGACATTTAGTATAACAATAAAAAAATATTAAATAACTAAATAGAGGTAATATAGTCTTAGATTAAAAGAAAATAGATAGTCAATAATACTCATAAGTCATAACATATAAAGCAAAAAATCAAAAATATAATTAAATCACAAAGACTCAAACAAAAAAGAAGTGTCAAAAAATAAAAAACAAAGCAGCAAGCATACACGCTGATCAAAAAATAAAAACGAAAAAGAAAAAGCAAATGAATTTAAAAATAACAGAGGAGGCGTCAGTAATTATGAACAGAAACAGTAGCAGATTGTAGCAGAGATGAAGAGAAGAAGAGAAGAAGAAGAAAAAACTACAGCAGTCGCATCGTGAAGAGAAAAGAAACTCACAGAGATGAAGCAGTCGCGGTCGAGGTGTGAAGAGAGACGCAGTCTCAGTCGTGGTCGTAAAGAGAGAAGCAGCGAAAGAAGAGTCGTGAAAGAAAATTAAGTTATATTGTATATTTCAGTTTTTTTAAGAAAAAAAAAACTAATTGTCGCTTTTTTATAAAAAGCGCGCTTTATTACGCTTTTGCCTAAGTGTTGCTTCTCGCTTCTTTATCTGAAGCGAGCGCCTTTTTCAGATCGCATCGCCTCAGGAGAAAGAAGCGCACTGGTGTCGCCTCGCTTTGAATAATTAAAGGATTTGGATTTTCAATAATTAAAGGATTTGGAACTTCTATGACAAGGATTAAGCTAGTCAACCAAGACAAACCTCGACGACTCAAAGAATATCACAATCTAAGATCCACGAGAAGTAAATGGAGTCTGACCAAAACTATCCTATTGGAAGAGGTGGAGTTTTCCTAACCACATGGCTCAGGATGGTATACACAATATTGAAATCAAAGGTTGAATGGCCAAAAGGCCTAAGCTCCGCATGCCTAGTATGTCTCATACAACTGTTTCCCCGAGAAGTGAGACAAGTTAAGAAATCGAGTGATATGTATATTGATTGATATAAGAAAGAAACATTTATATCAATTCTTAGTTTAAACAATGAAATAAATATCAAAGTAAAATACATCTCAAAATCCTCATTTCTTAGCATTAAAGCTTAATCATAACAACCTTTCGGGGAGGCCCAGTGGTTTAGGATTGGGACTTCCATGTTGGAGGTCTCAAGTTCAAAACCCCTTGCTAGCGAAAGCAAGGGGTTTGCTCAGCGCGGGTTACCTTTCATTTATGGTTTGCGTGCTACTGCATAGGAGCAAGGGTATTAGCATATATGCACCCAAAGGGTAGCGGCTGTGGGTTTCCTTTGTTATATATAAGAAAAAATCTTAATCATAATCAAGTGAGATTTTATCATTTATCGGGAGCGCCATACCGACACTTGCATAAATAGAAACAACTCTGGGTGATCAACCTAGTAATAAATATTTGACCTACTTGTTTGGGCGGCTTCGTATATTGTTGTACGACACTTAGCCTTAGTACATCACTCTATTATCATTTGTCTTCTTAATAGGGGACTTTATCCCACAAACCTTGGAATGTATACCTAAACCGGCACATGTAGTTCGTTGTGCAATCTCAACCTATTCCCCCACAAGCTAGGATTCACATTATATCACTTCCGAAAATCAATTCAACAATATGAAAATTTGGATAAGCTTCAAGAGGTAGTAAGTTTCAACATTCCTCGAATCTCTTTCTAAATCTTATGCCAAAAGATCCAACGATGCCAATGATTCCCAGTCTACATATACAAACACACATATATCAATGGCGCGTCACGACAACCCCAACTAAGCCAACTAAGTGTCCAACGCTTAGGCCCGACTTCTCAAGTCTAGTAAAAATCTATATTTTCACCATAAAAGTTGATTCTTGAGTTTTAACTCTAAATCTTTCATGTCATACTCAATAATTGTGCTTTCAGCTTTAGAAGGAGTAGCATTTAACTAATTTTCACCAAGTCGATACTATCTATTGTCTTCTTTGCTTAACCCAATAATGGTGAAAAATTATACATTCTATGTCTTGCTCAATCCATGAAATACTTGGTGTTTTTAACTAAAGAACTCATCAATAATACCCCTATCATCAATAAAATGGAGCAAGAGGTCAAGAATTTACCAGGTTGAATCTAAAATTCAATGATGGCTTGGTGTTGGTGTTATGGCTAGTATTTCATACTTGAATGCCATCCATAAATGCACAAAGAAACTCATTTAATGGGGATGTAATACCATAGACGCTCCTAAAACTCCCAAAGCTTAGATAATTTTTGGTCCATTTTTCTCTCTCCCCGATTACCATTATAGATTTACTCTCTAGCAAAAATTATTCCTTGTGCGTCACACAACAAACACAGACATATCCAGAAATAATTTTGGCCTCTGAGGGATATCTGCACAACGCCAAATTTTGGTTGTCCACGTGCAGGCGGTGTTTCCATTTCTCTATATTCCTTAGTTTACTAATTGTATATCTTTAGAGAAACATTGATTACAAATTTGTTTCACTTTGCATTTCATTTTGTTAACTAATACATTCCCTGATTGTGACTTCAATCATTACTTATTAATGATCCCAACAACTTAATAACATGGATTCCTTCATTTGATCCCAATACTTATATCAATTCCAAGCTATATCAATGTTAAATACAAGCGTTCTCAACACTTTGTTATGCTTGCGCAGGTCCTGCATGACCCAAGTTCGATTAAATTGCATCCTTCAGCTTGAATTTAACCCGAATTAATTATAGAAATTCATGGGATTCACACTTTTAGCCCTACCAAAGATTTTAACACCCACAAAAAATATATATAACTTCTAGTACTTATTATTTTATTTGTAAAATGTTTGCCTGAGATAAATTTAAATGGAGAGACATGGTACGTGTGGATTCATATAGCCGACCCGACTTGTTTGTAGTTAAGGCGTAGTTCCTATTGTTGTTTTTACTATTGGTCATCCCACACGAATGTGATTCTATTTTGGGAAATTCTTTCTTGCCTTCATGTGATTCAGTCACTGAGCTAGTACTGGATTCTTGGGGGAATCAGATGGTTAAATAAGAAGAATGCTTGGACTACTTTGTTATTCAAGTTATATAAGAATATAAGATTAAGAGGTCTTAAAATATCATAAGTTCTATTTTCTGACTCCTTTCTTTGACAAAATGTGTTTTTCTTCCTCAGTTGTACAGAAAAATCTTGAGGTGGGTGAGGTACTTGCTGTTGATGTGCCAAGTGTCGTTGCATTATCATCAACTGTCAATGTTCAAGTGAAATACAATGGACCCATGCGAAGGGTGGTATTTGGGGTATGTTTTCACATGTCTGCTTTGTTTGATATCCCCCCCCCCCCTTCCCCGGCTCATTCATCCCACCTGTTTCTTGTTTCTTGCTGGACAATATTCAACAATTAATGAATCTGTATTTGTAGTTAAATACATATGTATCTCCTTACTTTCTTTTTGGCTTAGTTGCGCGGACTCTCCACTTTTGATGCAGCACCCGTCTCGGATTCTCCAAAATACACTACTTTTGGCGAATCCGACACGCACCCGTTGGCATTTTTGAAGAGTCCGAGCAACATAGCTTTTTGGTGCTGCATGGTTTCATTTACTTCTGTAGAAGCTATGTTTGATTTCTTTAGCGGATTACTAAATATGTAACTGTTGCTAGCTGTTCATACTTCTCAGCATTTTCTTAATGCTAGCAATCTATAATACTATCTTTTACTGATCAAAGAAAAACTTCTAATGTTTCAAAAATATTATCCTAGCTGTTTCTTGCTGGATAATATTCATCAATTAATGATTTAAAAATCTCATTGTATGTGAATGTAATACCTCTGCTGGGCAGCAATGTTTTGGAGTTTCGTGTTCGTTACTCGTCTTGCATTATCTTCGTTCATAACAAAAGTAGTATTCAACTTGAAAAGGCAGTTAGACAATGAGAAGTCAGGGGTCAAATCTCTGTAGAGGCAAAATAAGTTAGATGATATTGCTGAACAGAGTTGACACCTGTACTGGTGGAGAATGGAGAGGTTAGTTGAGATGGGCAAGTTATCCCTGATGCTATTGTTGTCACGTAAAAACAAAAGGAAATTAAAGCCAGATATCATTTCTACCTAAGTGGACAAAAGAAACAAAAGTGTAATTTTTCCTTTATAAAGGATCAGATTACCTGCAAGTTTCTTGTACTTCCTTCCATTAGTATGCAGAGCTCGAAACTTTTGTAGCTGGTTACAGTAAAATTACTTGAGTTCTCTTTATTACTAATGATTGAACTAATCTGACTTGTGAATGTTGGTTATCTATGAAAATATATGTTGTTGTCTTCTGCTTCAAGGAACTAATCGGACTTGCATCTGCTGTTTTCATTTGTTATTTGGTTTCTGAGGTGATGGTCCTACGTCCTAATAATATTTGTACCATTGCAGAATGATAATCTGGTGACAGCTGTCCTAACGGGGCCTGGTATTGTGTTTATTCAAAGCATGCCTTTTCATCGGCTTTCACAACGCATTGCTAGGTATTTCTTCTTGCAGACAAAAACTTGTTAAATTACTAGGCTGCTTTCTGCCAACCAAATTCACAATGTCACTGTTTCACTGTTGCAGGGCGGTAACATCTCCAAACATGAGGGACAATCCCAAGTTCTTCATTCAGATAGCAATTTTCTTCTTTCTAGCTTATGTCGTTGTTGTGTCATCATTGATCTTGACAGACATTTGAGCCTCTTTCCATCTTCACAAAATTCTGTAGATTGTTCATCGCGACCTCTCACCTTTTTTGGATCGACATGCAACTTGAATGTTAATTATAGATATAGAGTAACAGTAAGCAGGCTCTGCAGGGTTATGACTGTTTCTCAATGGTGGCATAGTTTGGTATAGAAACTATAAAAGCAATGGAAAGTGGTCAGTTGTATAATGTATTCGAAACTTCCCATCGTAGCTGGAATGGGTTTTTCTGGTATGAAAACCGCAGAATTTGTCTTTGTCGAGTTCCTTATGCTGTGATTAGCTTCTGTTGCTAGTAGTGTTTTTCCAATGTGCCTAGCTTGTTTATGCCTGAGCAGGGGATGAAATATATATTTTTGGGACTATCTGTTCCTATTATGGTGTGTGGCTGTGTTGGGGTAAGATGCCTAAAACAATTTGGGGGAAGGTAAACAGATGAACTGATTTTGTTGCAGGCATTTCTACTTGAAGTTTAGGCACATATGGTTGAAATTCAATTATTTTTATTTTTATTTCGATCACATATGACTGAAGTTTAGTTCAATCGTATGAAACTTTAGACATTTTATCTCGAATCCGTGATGTTTGAAGTTGTCCCTAGGTGGTTAGTAGATGTGCAAAAGAAAATTCAGAAAGTCAGTAGAGATCTAAGTCTAAAAAAGCTCTTGTTGGGGAATTTTAGTTTTCACCAAAGCAATGTGTTATTTCATATTCTAAATTTGTTTGTTTGAGAAGAAAAAAATATATCCCAAAATGGTTCTTTACTCAAATTTGTCCCTAATGTATATTATGTGTAGTACTAATAGTACTTCAACTTCAAGTGTAATCTTAAAAATTCGAGACAGAAATTAGTATATTTTTTTGGATAAAAAGAATTTGGTCGGAAAATTTGATCAGAATGATCTTTTTTCTATGTTATTTTACATTTTAAAATATTCTTATCCTTTTTAACTAAAAATCAAAAAAAAAATCAATTTCTTTTTTTAAATTAAAAAAAAACTTTAATTTTTAAAATTTTCTAGTCAATTTTTTGATCATTTAACACTTTCGTTTTATTAAAGAACTATTCTTAAGATGTATCTATTTTCGCTACTTCAATTTGTTTGTCCTCCTTTTATTTTTATTAAGAATATCTCTCCTTATAGAATCGCTTTAATTTCAATTTTTCACATAATATAAGACCACGAGACCAAGAAACATATTAATACATTTATTTTTAATTTCATACCGTAAAATTAAAATGAGCTAAAATAATACCCCGCATTTTAAAACAATTAACAAGACATATAAAGGTCTATCAGAAGGGCAAATTTTGTCCATATGTAATACATACCCCTTCCATTCATTTTTTTACTTTATCTATTTTGATCTAAGAATATCCTATAACAAACAATGATTTATAATATAAGAATTTTTATCATAATGTGTATATTAATGAATTTAGTAATAGTTTTTTTAAAAAAATAATTTAACCTAGAGAGCGAGTAATCTATGCTAATATTATCCTTTTCTAATATATTAAAAATTATTAGTACACATGAAAATTTATTTTTGAAACAGTGGCTAAGTAAAATTAAAATAAGAAGAAATCAATACATTAGATGGTATAAAATAAGTGTCATGTCATTATCTCTAAGATCATAATTACATAACAACTAGAGATAGATTTTCATAATTACGTAGTTAAAGCACATTCATAAAAATAAAATAAAAATAACCTACACCTGCTTTTTTCAACAACATTGAAAAAGGAAAAAAAACTATACAATACTTCTTCCGTCCATTTTTAATTGTTATAATTTTTATTTTTAGAATCAAACTATAAAAATTTTGACTAACATTATAAAATGTATTTTTTCATCATGATATGAAGAATTTGCAATTTGTAGTACTTTTCATATAGTTTTTGAATATGTATATTTGTTACTTAAAATATCAGATTAATGTAATCAATCTTAACTTTGAAAATTAATAAAATTAACTTTCGAAAAATATAACATGACAAATAAAAATAGACCGAGGGAGTACATTTTAAGAAAGGACAGAAAAGCGGCAAAAAGATAAATAAATTTAATTGACAAAAAATAATCAATGACATCATAAATATAATAATTTCATCTTTTTAAATTTTCTCTGTGAAAATATAAAAATTAAACTCTGTATCTTTCTTTTGTGTGTAAATAAAATACTTAACTACTCCTTTCATCAAACTTGTTAAATTATAGGAATTTTGATTAATATTTTTATGTTATCATTGTTATTATATTATTATATTGATATGTAAAGAATTGTAATTTATAGTGTTTTTCGTATAAGTTTTGAATATTTAAATTCTTTGTTAAAAAAATTGAATTAATAATTTAATTTAATTTTAAAAATTAGTCAAATTAATTTTCGAAAAATATAACTTTGACAAATAAGAGTGAAATTTAAAAGGACATACATCATGATGTTTGTGACTTAACTATTTCATATTAAGTATTCATCATCATCATGAATGCTTTCCCTTTCTAGTACCTAATTACTAATAATCTTTCATCTTTTTTAGTTGTTTAATATTTTTAAAATAAATTAATGTACATTTTTTTTTTCTTCTTTTTATAGGATTTCACTGATGGTACGTTGTTGTTGTTAGGTTGTGGAGCCTGATTAATATTTGATGTACTGTCATATATACTAATTTTTTTAGGCTGTACTATTTATTCTCCATTTATTCTCTGTAACAAAAATACTCTGATTTATTAATATATATATATACCGCACCGCCGTGGAAGTTTACTCACGGGTTTTTACCACGACACGAAATTCTCTCTCTATTTTCTCTCTAGATCTCTCATCTTCTTCATCAGAAAAGTTCTTGTGTTGAGATCTAGATCCTAACAACTGGTATCAGAGCAAGGTTGATTCAACACGATCACTAAAGATGGATAGTTCGAAGCTTGGAATCGAGAAGTTTGATGGATCCGATTTCAGTTTCTGGAAGATGCAGATCGAAGATTATCTGTACCAGAAAGGTCTTCACGAACCGTTGACTGGGGTGATGCCGGAATCCATGACGGAGGAGAAGTAGAAGCTCAAGGATCGCCAAGCTCTTGGGTTGATCCGGTTGACTTTGTCGAGAAACGTGGCGTTCAACATCGTAAAGGAGAAAACCACGTCCGGTCTGTTGAAGGCACTGTCAAACATGTATGAAAACCATCGGCGATGAACAAGGTATATTTGATGTGTAGATTGTTCAATTTACAGATGTCTGAGAATGGATCTGTTTCTGATCATATAAATGAGTTTAATATGATTGTGAGTCAACTCAATTCTGTGGATATTAATTTCGAAGATGAAATTAAGGCGTTGATTTTGATGTCATCTCTGCCCGAGTCTTGGGATACTGTTGTTGCTGCGATTAGCAGTTCCCGTGGATCTGAGAAACTGAAGTTTGATGAAATCCGTGATGTTGTTCTTAGCGAAAGTATTCGCAAACGAGAAGTAGGAGATTCATCCGACAGTGCTCTCAGCGTTGACCGAAGGGGGAGAAGTAAGACGAAAGGCCAAAATCAACATGGTCGATCTAAATCAAAGAATCGAGGAAAATCCCCAAACAGATCTAACGTGACTTGTTGGAACTGTGGAGAAAAAGGGCACTTTCGGACGAACTGTACAAAGCCAAAGAAGAAACAGAATTAGAAATTTGGAGATGACAATGATTCTGTAAATTCAGCAGAGGACATTGGGGATGCTCTAATCCTTAGTGTGAACAGCCCGGTTGAATCGTGGATTTTGGATTCTGGTGCATCCTTTCATTCGTCTCCAAGCAAGGAGTTGTTCCAAAATTTCAAATCTGAAAATTTTGGAAAGGTATATCTTGCTGACAATAAAGCCTTAGAGATTGAAGGAAAGGGGAATGTTTGCATAAAGACCACCTCGGGAAACCAGTGGACAATGGAGGATGTCAGATATATTCCTGGCCTCAAGAAAAATCTGATCTCTGTTGGTCAGTTAGATAGCACAGGATATGCAGCAGAGTTTGGGAAAGGTTCGTGGAAGATTGTGAAAGGTGCTATGGTAGTAGCTCGTGGCACCAAATCTGGAACCTTGTACACCACTGAAGGGTGTATTAACATGGCCGCTGTTGCTGAAGGTGCTTCCGGTTCATGTCTGTGGCACAACAGACTTGGACACATGAGTGCTAAAGGAATGAAGATGCTAGTTGCAAAAGGAGCATTAGAGGGTCTGAAGTCTGTTGATATGGGTCTTTGCGAGAGCTGTGTTATGGGCAAACAGAAAAGAGTAAGCTTCACAAAGACTCCTAGAGAGCCAAAGAAAGTGCGGTTGGAAATGGTCCATACAGATGTTTGGGGACCATCTCCAGTATCATCACTTGGAGGATCCAGATTCTATGTTACCTTCATTGATGACTACAGCAGGAAGGTATGGGTTTACTTCTTGAAGCATAAGTCAGATGTGTTTGCAACCTTCAAGAAGTGGAAAGCTGAAGTTGAGAATCAGACCGGTTTGAAAGTCAAATGCCTAAGGTCTGATAATGGAGGAGAGTATGACAAATCAAAGTTCAAGGCATTCTGTGCAGCTGAGGGAATCATATTGATGAGAACAGTTCCTGGTAAGGCAAGGCAGAATGGAATTGCTGAGAGGATGAACTGAACATTGAATGAGCGTGCGAGGAGTATGAGGATACACTGTGGGCTGCCCAAAATATTTTGGGCGGATGCTGTGAGCACAGCTGCATACTTGATCAACAGGGGACCATCAGTTCCTTTAGGGTTCAAGATTCCAGAGGAGGTGTGGACAGGAAAAGAACTCAAGTACTCACACTTGAGGACTTTTGGTTGCACTGCTTATGTTCATGTTGATCCAGAAAAGAGAGACAAGCTTGATGCCAAGGCTGTGAAGTGTTACTTCATAGGCTATGGTTCTGATTTGTTTGGTTACAGGTTTTGGGATGACAAGAACAGAAAGATCCTGAGACATTGTGACGTGACATTTGATGAGTCTGTCCTGTATAAGGACAGAGAGCAGAAGGTTCTTGAGATTACAAAGCAAGTGGGAGTTGAGGTTGAGTTGGAGAAGAGTAACCCCAAAGATGTCGAAGCAGATACTCAACCAACTCTTACTGAAGAATCTGAAGTGGAGCATGCTACACCTGAGCAGGTGTTAAGGAGATCATCCAGAACCATCAGGGAACCAGATAGGTATTCACCTTCATTACACTATCTATTGCTGACTGATGAGGGGGAACCAGAGTCTTTTGATGAGGCCCTACAGGTGGAGGATTCGATCAAGTGGGAGCAAGCCATGGATGATGAGATGAGGTCACTTGAGGAGAACGACACATGGGCGTTAACTGAGTTACCTGCAGGGAAGAGAGCTTTGCTGAACAAGTGGATGTTCAGAATCAAGACTGAACCAGATGGCAAAAGAAGGTTCAAGGCTCGTCTAGTGGTTAAAGGATATTCACAAAGGAAAGGTATTGATTATGCTGAAATATTCTCTCCTGTTGTGAAGTTAACCTCTATTCGAATTCTGTTGAGTATTGTTGCATCAGAGAATTTGCATCTAGAGCAAATGGATGTAAAAACAGCGTTTTTACATGGAGATTTGGACAAAGAGATCTATATGCAGCAACCGGAAGGATTTGTGGTTCCAGGCAAGGAACACATGGTGTGCAAGCTCACCAGGAGCTTGTATGGACTAAAGCAAGCACCAAGGCAGTGGTACAAGAAGTTTGACTCCTTCATGACCAAGAGTGGATTCTGCAAAGCTGAAAAGGATCCGTGTTGTTACTTCAAGAAATACACCGATTCATATGTCTTTCTACTCTTGTATGTGGATGATATGTTGATTGCAGGATCTAGTATGATGGAGATTAACAATCTGAAGACAAGGTTGTCTGCAGCGTTTGAGATGAAAGATTTGGGTCCAGCGAAGCAGATTCTGGGGATGAGATTTCTCGGGATAGATCTGCTTGCACTTTAAATCTATCTCAGGAGCTGTACATTGAGAAGGTGTTGAGCAGATTCAGGGTTAATGATGCTAAACCCAGGACTACTCCATTGGCAAATCACTCTAAATTGTCAAAGGAACAGTCACCCAAGACAGCCGAGGAGCATAAGCATATGGCACTTGTTCCATATGCTTCAGCAGTTGGGAGTTTGATGTATGCTATGGTCTGCACAAGACCTGACATAGCACATGCAGTGGGAGTTGTTAGCAGGTACATGGCAAACTCGGGGAAAGAGCATTGGGAAGCCGTGAAGTGGCTTCTGAGATATATGAGAGGTACATCCAGTACTTCACTCTGTTTTGGCAAAGGCAAGGTGAATCTACAGGGTTTTGTGGATGCTGATCTTGGTGGAGATGTTGACTCGAGCAAGAGTACATCCGGGTACATTTACACCATAGGTGGAACAGCAGTGAGCTGGATGTCCAGACTTCAAAAGTGTGTTTCTCTTTCATCTACTGAAGCTGAGTATGTGGCAATAGCTGAAGCTGGGAAAGAGATGATATGGCTGGTAGATTATCTGGAGGAATTGGGCAAGAAGCAGAGCGAGAAGATTCTTTACTCAGATAGCCAGAGTGCCATACAGTTGGTGAAAAATCCAGTCTATCATTCGAAGACAAAGCACATCAGAAGGCGGTACCATTTCACTCGCAGAGCAGTAGAGGATGGTGATATGTGTTTGGAGAAGATAGAGGGTGCAAAGAACCCGGCAGACATGTTGACGAAATGTGTTGATGTTGGGAAACTGGGGTTATGCAAAACCTCGGTTGGTCTTCTGTAGTTGTTGCTACAGATGTTGCGGTGCGGTAAAGATGTTGATGATGAAGAGATTTTTTTTTTGAGAATGTAATATTTTTTTTTTTTGGATGACTGCATCAGTCTCCAAGTGGGAGAATTGTTAGGTTGTGGAGCCTGATTAATATTTGATGTACTGTCATATATACTAATTTTTTTTAGGCTGTACTATTTATTCTCCATTTATTCTCTGTAACAAAAATACTCTGATTTATTAATATATATATACCGCACCGCCGTGGAAGTTTACTCACGGGTTTTTACCACGACACGAAATTCTCTCTCTATTTTCTCTCTAGATCTCTCATCTTCTTCATCAGAAAAGTTCTTGTGTTGAGATCTAGATCCTAACAGTTGTCCATTTTTATTTGTTCAATTTAGAAATTAAAAGATAATTTTTATTTATGCTTAATTTATTTTCATTATTAACAATAATCATTTTCTTTTCTCAAATATTAAATTTATTATATTTAAAATGTGATATAATGAACTTAAATTATTCTTGATAATGTTATCAAAAGTCAAATATGAATAAAATACGTAGTTAAGTTAATCACATCATGGATGGAATGAGGAGAAGGACAATTTTCCTAAGAAGAAAAAAAAAAGTTAATTTTCCTATACTATAAAGCAAGTTTTTGCACATAATTATAGAGTAAATTGACTAAATGACAAATTAGAAACGGATCAGAATTAAAATTTAAAATTTATGAATTTAAAATTACTGCTTCTAAATTAATAATTTATACATATTTAATAAATTTCTTATTATAAAATTTAACGTTAAAAAAAAACATTTTAATCGTTTTAATGTATTCTATAATGTGCGCAAAGATGGGAGCCAATGCTTTAAATAGTAAATTCAATTAGATAAAGGCTATTTAGTTACTGATTCTATTTAAAAAAATAAAAATTGTTTCTTTATAGTAAATTCAATTAGATAAAGGCTATTTAGTTTCACCAGGTTGCTATTTTTTTTTAAAAAAATATTCATTGACCACTAGGGGTGTGCAAAGACCGAACCGATCGATAAACCGAACCGAATAAAATATTATTGGGTTGTTGTTATTGGGTAATTGGGTTATTGGATTTTTAATGGGTTTATAAAAAAAAGTTATTGGGTTATTGGTTCGGTATCGGGTTTTACTATTGGATTATTGGGTAAACCGATAACCCAATAAGATAATAATAATTTACTATTTTACCTTCCCTAATAATTTAATATATAACTAGACACTATAACTATATCAAATTATTAATATTCTATCTACTTCACACTAGCCCGTTTTACTAGTTTTTATTGTTTACTAAAAATCTAAAAACTAATGTAAGGTTTTGCAATTGTAGCTTTTGATTTTAGTTTTAGTTTTAGTCTTCTTGGACTAGTTGATTTTAGTTTTAGTTTGTAATTGTAGGTTGTAGCATTTGCAAGTTTGTAAAGGTCCGTAATTTGATTAACATAAAAAATCTCATACTATGTTTTGGCGGTAACATGTAATTATAACCTTCGTATTATATTTAGATAAGTAAGAAGTCATATAATATTTTACGGATATTTTCATATTGGGAAAATCGAAAACCGAACCGATAACTATCAAAAACCGATAAACCGAAAACCGATAAATAATATCTTATTGAATTGTTATCGGGTTAGCTTATTTAAAAACCAAAATCGATAAATCAAACCGATAATACATAAAACCGAATCGAACCGACCGATGCACACCCTTATTGACCACCTTTAATAACCTAAAAAAAGACTTCAAAAGGTCGTCATTATTTAAAATAAAAAAATAAATATTTAATAATAAAGATTTTATTAGATCTCCTTTTTTTTTGCTTTTTTTTTTAGGCGTTGGCTATAAATATAATCAAACCTAGAAAGGGATTGAACTACACGCTTTCATATTGAAAGCATTGACCAAATGACAAGGCTTCCATTTATATATGTTTTACTAATTCATCTTCATAAATTCCACTCATAATTAATTGCCATGGCAAATGGTCAAAACTTTATTAATTCATATATTATCATAATTTTTTTCACGTAGCATAACACAACTTTTTCCATGAGTTTGTATATATATTGAATAAATTCACACTAATTTTAGCTAATTAAATACTCCATCTATTCCTTTTTACTGGTCTAATTTTAAAATTTTACTTGTTATTTTTAATAAATAAAGAAAAGAGTTACCTATTATAAATCTTCAGTTTATTTAGAGAGTTAATATTTTTGAAAAAGAAAACCTCTTTATTGATTTTGAAATTCTATCAATTAATAGGGATAAAATGTAAATTCACTATGTCCAATGTCGAAGTCAGGATTTTCGTCAAGGATGTTCATACTTTAGAAAGAAGTAAAAAATTAGACCTTGTTGCTCAGGATTTTCGTTACTTTTGTTCTCTTTTCTAAATTAAAAAGCGAAACCATTTTTTTTAAAAATAAAACGTCTAAGCCTAGGCTTAAACCCATGTCTCGGAGACAAATTTGAATAGCCATAACCACTGAGCTTAATAATGATATTTAATATATATACATTCGACGAAGGTTGTTCTGACCACCCTCATTAAGCAAAGCTCCGCACTTGACTGTGTCAATTATTCTTTTCTTAATAGTTATTTCAAGTCAAAAATGAAACAGAGGAAGTAGGTCCTTGAAAGTTGTATCCTATCTTTGATTCTTTAAGCATGTTGACGATCATATTGTATTTTCTAACTATATATAATTGAAACTATATATTTAGGCTACAACTTTATAGGAATATCCATCTAGGCTTATATATCTTAATTGAGTAATTAATTTTCACTTAATTAGTTTATATACATTGTAAAAAAAAACTAAGTCTAGCTTGATCAGGAAGCAAATCAAATAGAAAGATATATTGTTGGAAAAAACAAAAAGCTACAAGATCGAACAAATTTATAGTATTACTTTTTGTATTAATTAATAGGAAAATTATGTGTATAAGTAAATACATATTAATTAATTAGTTAACATAGCTATAATTTGCCTTAATAAATTGGTGATCTACTTGTAGCTATAATTATTAGGGTCAGCTTTTTTGTTTTGTATATATCACACGTTTGTATAAATTGGATTTCGTATCATATAATTTGTATAACTTTTGTAAAATTCAGAATTTGAACAATATACTTTGTATAACTATTTACACTTCTGATGTTTGTAATTATATAAATTCGTTATTTCGAGTTTATTAAAAAATAACTGAATTATACGAATGTACCTGAATTATACAAATCCGCAAATTTATACAAACAAGACAGCTTAAACTGTAATTACAACCCATAAATATATAAACTATAGCTATAAAATATTATTAAGTTTATTATAATAATTATTTGTGAAAATTCCTCATTAATTAATCAGATATTAATTGTTAAAGTCTATTAAGTATGGACGGTCCATGATGGACCCAGTCTTCAAGTTATATGCATGTGAAACCTCCCAATATGACTTACCAATTATTAGAGATTTTTTTTAAAGAGACAATTATGAATAACTAAAATAGATTGCTTGATTGAAATAATTAAAAGAAAAAAACATTAACAGTTCTAGAATAAGTAGTATGTATGATATTTATAGTTTCTTTTTTAGATAATGCACAAGTACCCCTTCAATCTATGTTCGAAATTTCAGAGACACACTTATACTATACTAAGGTCCTATTACCCCCTAAACTTATTTTATTAATAATTTTCTACCCCTTTTCAACCTACGTGGCACTATCTTATGGGTCCGATGCTGGTTGATTTTTTCTTTCAAGCTAGTGCCACCTAAGCCGAAAAGGGATAGAAAATTACTTATAAAATAAACTCAAGAGAGGAAATAAAACTTTAATATAATATAAAGGGAAAAGGGTCTGATATACCCCTCAACTTTGTCATTTAGAGCTGATATACCCCTTGTTATGAAAGTGGCTCATATATACCCCTACTTATAAACAAATGGCTCACATATACCCTTTTCCTCTAACGGAAAATGAAAAAATAATAATATTAATCTAATTTTTTATTATTCTTTTCTAAAACATATAATCTCATATGAGTAGATTTAATCCTCGTCAAACATACTTTTTTTTTACTTTTTTTATTTTAATGACTAATTTAGAATTATTATTTTAATGATCAAATTTATTAAAGTTTCTCTAATATTCTTGTAAAACTTATTGTAGATGACCAATTTTTTTTCTTCGAATACAAAAATTAAATTACAATATAGACATAAAAAATAGTTTTAAATATTTTTTCTTTACACTAAGGAATGAAAAAAAAAATATAAGAATAAGAAACTCAAATATTATAATAAAAGAAGTCAAAAAATAATTTATGTATGAAAACAATTGAAATCTACCTTAAACTTTGATAAAAGAATCATATATACCCCTAAATAATTTTTTTTAAAAAATTAAAAGTAAAAAATATAAATTTAAAACTAATTTTTTCACTTTCGTTAAATGAAGGGTATATGTGAGCTCATTTTGTAACAACAGGGGTATATATGAGCCGTTTGTATAACGGTAAGGGTATATATGAGCCACTTTCATACCGAGGGGTATATCAGCTCTAAATGACAAAGTTGAAGGATATATCAGACCCTTTTCCCTAATATAAATATATCTCTAAAATTTCAGGGAGAGGGTACTTATGCCTTCTCCTTTTTTTTTTTATTACAATCATACCAATCAAAAGTTATAATTTTATCAAAAAGAGGGAAAAGTCTAACTATCTCTTCAAAGACATTTGTAACTAATCATTAAACTTTTTCCACCAAACACACCTCAATTAAATATATTTGATATGATGGTGAAAGAATAATAATTGGAGTATTATAAAGTTTTTGCAAACAAAAACAATGCATGAATATAATAAGGCACTTAAAGTCTCATGATCAGACTCTTCTTAAATCAAAATCTACTCGAGAGATAATGGTCTCATTTTTATGTTTAATAAAATCTTAACTATATTTATAAATATAATTTGAAAATATTTTAATAATGACTATTAAAATTCAAGATACTTTAAATATGGCAGACATTTACCCATAATATGAAAGTAAAAAAAAAATCATATATTTCATATGTGTCGACCTTTGTTTTAATTAAAAATAATCTAAGAGAGTCACATATTGATTTTGTAGTCTTGTGATTTTATGCAACATTGTTTTGATAACTTGTCAATCATTATTTATATTTGTTATTTATTTGATCTCTGATTAAAGAGTAATTTATTAGTTATTATGTATAAATAAATTTAAACCATATTTAAATATAATTTGAAAATATTTAATAACAACCGTCAAAACTTAAGATATTTTAGATATGATAGACTTCGATACATCATCAAAATCATATAATTTTTCTTTCTTCTTTTTTATCGAACATATAATTCATATGTGTTGATATTAGTTATCAACATATATTAATGTTGTAGTCTTACACTCTTATATTATGGTGGTTTGATACCCTGTGGTTATTTATTATTAATAAATATGATCTCTAATTAAGTTAGTTTTTAAAATTATTATTTTTCTTTACATGAATTTCAATTTTTTATATGCTCTAATGAACTTAATATAGTATTAAAAGTTGATGGATCTTTCCACCTAGTATAAGACAACTTCAGAATTTATGATAGGAATTTTTTAGAGTGTTCGATATTTTAATTTTACTATATTTTTTGTATTTATAAACATTTGGTTCAATTGAATATGCAGATTTTTCGGATTGTAAAGACATAGCTATTGAATTTCAAAAATAAAAAGAATAAGTATACAAAAAATTAGAAGATAAATGAGAAAATGTGCTTAATATATATTGTATTGACCTTTTCCTCCTCTCTATCGGATTATAAAGACATAACTATTAAATTTCAAAAATAAAAAAAACAAGTATAAAAAAATTAGAAGATAAATGAGAAAATATGCTTAATATATATTGTATTGACCTTTTCTTCCTCTCTATCTTTTTTTATTATTTTGGTTACAGCTCATCCAACTTGCAAGCATGCTTTATTTTTCCACTTAATTGTCAATAATTGAATTTAAGGAAATAGTTGCTCTTGAATTCAAAGACCAAAAAGACAAATATTTTGTATCATATTTTATTTCTTAAATTTTGATTTAACATATCTATTGAAAAATTTAATTTGTTTACTATTTCTAAATTAATAATTTATACATATTCGATAAATTTCTCTACAAATTCAATGTTCAAATCAAAGTTATTTGAACCTATAATCACACACTAGCTCTGCTCCGAATGTGCATTATCATTACTTCCATCTACGTACTATTAAAATGTATTTTTTCCGTCTATTTTTAAATGTCATATTTTTCATTGTTAAAGTCAAATAATAAGAACTTAACTTGGTTAATATTTTACGATGATTTTTTTCTCTATATTGATATGTAAAAAATTATAATTTATAGTACTTCTCGTATAGTTATTGAATATCTAAATTTTTTGTTTAAAATATCGAATTAATGTAATCTAATTTAATTTTAAAAATTAATCAAATTAACTTTTGAAAAATACAAAAAGTGTACGGAGTAAGTATTCATCATCATGAATTCAAGGAGAAATATATTAATAATCAATTCCAATCATAATCAATATAACTATGACAAGTGGTTAAAACTCAACTAGGTCATGACATTTTTCCATGACCAAAAAGAATATTCAAGCATAAACTACGATTTTTTTTAATTACTCTATGTCTTAATAATTCACTAACTTTTATTTTGTTATCGTTGTGCATTTATTCAACTTGTAATTTTACCTTTAATAATATTAATATCAAATAATAAAATTGAGGTTCGAGATCTTCTGTATATATAGTTCTTACGACAAAATTAAAACTCTAAATAACCAGGTATAGTTTTTGATAATTTATTTATCAAATTAAAACAACAACAAATCTAATGAAAAACCATACGAGAAAACAAAAAAATATATACGTAAAATAGCAAAGTTCATTATCAACAAGAGAAATATATGAAAAGTGAAAGAACATTTTAGGTACTGTAATTATTATATAGGGAACGTTTGATTTTTGGAAAATCTTGCTATTTCAAAATTTTGACCATAATTCTAGACAATTTTTAATTTAATATAATTTC
Source organism: Solanum sitiens (assembly GCA_016801875.1). Classification (NCBI taxonomy): domain Eukaryota; kingdom Viridiplantae; phylum Streptophyta; class Magnoliopsida; order Solanales; family Solanaceae; genus Solanum; species Solanum sitiens. The sequence goes on along the minus strand of JABWTJ010000389.1, from coordinate 886,908 downwards.
TAGATCCCTATTAATATTAGCAATGAATTATAAGAAATTAAATTCATATATTTAACTAAAAACTATTTAATTAGCTATACGAATTAACTAAGGATTATGAATAAATTTTGTGGCAAAATGTTATATTTTCTAATAGTGTAATTGAGGAATAATAAATTAGGTTCATAAATTAGCAAAAGTCCGGTAGGTAGGATTTGATTAACTATTGGAGTTGACACCTAACTTTAATAGATCCATGATTAGAATAATATAATAATATACTTCCTCCATTTAAAAAAGAATGATTCCTTTTTTTGTTGGCAACAATATACTTTAATTTTCCACGTAGCATGTTTAAGACCACAAGATTAAAGGACATTTTGGTACATTTGACATAACTTTAATTTAAAATCACAAGATTAAAAAGTTTTTTTTCTTTTCTTAAACTCCATTCCAAATCAAACTAGACCAATTATTTTGAAACTATATACACTTGAGATTTATATAGGCAATATGTCAAAGATGATTAATTAGTACACGTTTCTTTTCTTTGCCATTTTTAGTTGTTAATTGTTTTAATAGGATTTCACTGATGATATGTTGTTGTCCATTTTAATTTGTTTAATGTAAAAATTGAAAGATAATTGACCACTTTATGCTTCATTTACTTTTATTATTAATAATAATCATTTTCTTTTCTCAAATATTAAATTTGTTAATTTAAAATGTGATATAATGAATGTCATTTTAATAATTATTACTTGAGAACGCTATCGAAAGTGAAATATGAATAAAATAAAAATGAACGATCTTGGGAGATTATGCAAAGATGCAAAGAGTGAAATGGTTACTATTCCAACTGATGATTCTTTGTTTTGGTCAATGTCTTGAGCAAAAGTTGTTTTCATGTATACATAATTAAAAAAAAAAAGAAATTAGCGACAAATTTTATTTTAAATGTTAACATAATATAGAAAAAAATTATAGCTAAATAATAAATTTCATTTAGCTTAAGACAAGTGATTTATAGTAAGAAAATTCAAATTAGATATAAGTTATTTAGTTACTATTTCTATTTCAAATCATAATTCACCTAAAAAGGAATGGTCTTGGTGTGGAGGACGAGAGAGTTGTTTAGGATTATAAGATAAAATAAGATTTGTGTACATTTTATTTTTTCAAATTTGTATTACTTTTAAAAATAAATATTTGATATATGGACACAGAAAAAGACATGAAATGTGTAACAAAATGAAAAATTTTTAAATTATCTTATGATATAACAATCATATTATTAAAGTACTTCTTTTATCTAAATGGTGTTAAATGAATAACAATATTATATAGTATGAACTTCATTTTTAATCAAATAGTGTTAATCAGAAAATTTCATTTCTTTTCAACTGTGGACTTTTCTACTTTGAATTATACACCATTTGTTTATTTAATTGTATTTGAAGCGGACCCCACAATTTTCTTTCAATTTCCAATTCAATTTTACTCGCTCAAAATAAAAATTTTCGATGCTTCACTTATCACACACACACTAAACAGTAAACACAACATGAGAACAGAACACATATCGATAGCAAAACGAAAAATTCGAATCGATAAAAACAGAATACGACAATACATATCGATATCAAAATGAAAAACCCGATTTAACAAAGAACAGAACAGAACACAACAACATATATTGATATCAAAATGAAAAATTCGGTTCAACAAGAACAGAACACGACAATATATATCCATATCAAAATGAAAAACCCGATTCAACAAGAACAGAACACGAAAACTCATATTCATATCAAAATGAAAAACCCGTTTCAACAAGAACAAAACCAAAGGAGATTTAACACAAACACAAACCCAGTTCAACAAGAACCGATAATAAAGGCAACACAAACAGAAATCCGATTCAACAAGAACCCAACACAAACAGAAACCCGGTTCAAGAAGAACCGATAAAGAAAAGCAAAACAAACCTGGAAAAGCAAATAATAGTATTTTTTTTCATAAAGGCAGTATGTTTGTTGTTGCTCTGTTTAGCCTTCTCCTCATATAACACAAAGCTGGATCCACACTTGTCCTCCAAAACTCCGTCTCTCCAAAACGCTGGTCGATGTAAGTGAAAATCCAACACAATGCTTTCTTTAAAGGAATGAATAGACCAATTATAAACACGAATGGTGTGAAGTAGACGGGTAACAAGAGGGAGATGGTACTCGTGATAGAGAGACATCCGAGCAAATTCACAAAAAATGGATCGAAGTAAATTTCATAATATCTCCTGTATTTCAACTCCATCCAAAGTATAAAACAATACATAATCAAAGAAATTACCGTGATTCCAGTTATTATGGGATGTTGTTGAAACATGTCGGTTTCATTGTATTTGAGCTGCAACAAGTTAATAATCAACGCCAATGATGTCAAAAAGAATGTAACAAAATCCATAAGATGAAAACAGAAGAATAAATAGTGAAAATGAGCGATTTTGAAGATGAGGATCGCTATTTATACAAGTTGGCTTTTTTGGCTTGCCGTATATGTGGGACCATGTTGCTTCTTCATTTCCTCACTTTTTCTCTTCCAATTTTGATCTTTTCTTTCTGCACTTTGTATTTTATTTTTTTGCTTGTAATTCTTGTTGTAATTTTATTTTGATAAAAAAAGCTTTGAAACTCATATATATATATATATATATATATATATATATTTATATGATATTTGAGGGGAAACTAAAGCAATATGTAGGATTTTTTTTTTTATGAATTCAAAGAAATTGAACATAGTGAAATTAAAAAAGTAAATTAAACTCTTATCAATAAAATAAAAATTCACTCAATTATTTCCTTCTTGCTTTTTTCACTTTCAATTTTCAATACAATATTTAGTTTATTTAATTGAATTTAAACATGGACCCCACAATTTCTCTTCCAATTTCAACTCAAACTTTACATTCTCTTTCCTTTCCTTTTGGTTTATTTTTCAGCCTTGGCCCCACAATCCACGTGTCAAAAAGTTTGATGGATCCTCATACAAGTTTTGTTGATTGTATCTCGCTCAAAATAAAATTTTTCCTCAAAGTTTACATTCTCTTCCCTTTTGGTTTCAATTTTCAGCCATGGGCCCCACAATCCACTTGTCGAAAAGTTGATGGATCGTCATACAAATTTTGTTGATTCTACCTAGTTCAAAATAAAAAATTTCTACTATGATGTAGTCAGAATAATAATAAAAAAATAATCTCAAAAAATTATAGATTATTAGTAATTATGATATTTGTTATGTTGAGATTATTTTTATACAATGTTTTATTTGAGGTATATATTAAAAAATAACACTGAATATATATATATATATATATATATATATATATATATATGTATATGTATATATATATATATATACATATATGATGTAAAGGATGTGGAAAAAATATTGTGAAACAATTATGTATTTAGCCATGCTAAAACATAAAAACATGCTTTAAAACTCCTAAAATTATTTATACATAACAAAATATCAAATAGAGTGTTACTTAATGCAAGTTATACCTAAATTAAAAAAGTGTATGAAATAAAATGCTTGTAATTAGTCATTACTTAAAAAAAACATTGTAAAGAAGACCTCAAAAATAGATTATTTTTTTTATAAAAAAAAAAACACATGTTAAGATTTTTTCAAATTTGGTAAAACTCTACTTTAATTTGTTTATTGATTATTTGTAGTTTGTATGCTCAATTCGTATGATGGAAACTCAAATAGATTTATTTGTTTTCCGATTTATCAGAATCCCAATTAAATTCAAATGGTTTATTATAAGACCTATTTAATTTAATATTTTTGAGTGTACTATAACTCAAGTTGGTAATTCAAGTAGATGCTTATTCAGCATGAATATTAAGAAATTTAAAAAAAGACATGTTGGAGAAAAAACAAAAAGATGTACCTTAGTGTTAATTTATTATAAACCCCTCAGATTTCATGTATAAATTGTTGAATGTTTGGCCCTTATATATTAAATATATATTAATATGTTTTATTTTATTATTTTTTGTTTGGTGGTTCCTAATCGAACTGTTACACTAATCTAATCATAAATTTGACTCTATTGGTATGTCGATCATCAAAAACGATGCAAAGTTGAATCTTTTTAATTTATTATCAAATAAATAATTAGCCCGTTAAGCTCAAGTATCTTCTTTAACAAGAAGTCAATATTCAATAACCGACTCTCTAGTCATCATATTTAACATAGGGAAAAGAAGTACCGTCCGATAATTATTACTTTGATATTAAAATTTATGGACTTCTTTTTATTGATTTGTTAGTGAATTAATATATTTAAAAATTGTTATTCAATAAGTTAAATCGTTAAGCTAATTATCCATTCAATTCGTCGATAAATGACTCTAATTTTGGTATGTTATATATTTTTAAAAAATACGAAATAATACTATAAATCACAATAATAGATAAGTTAAAATATTTTTAAAATATATATTGAAATGTGATTGTTTTATTAAATGAATAATTTTAAAAAAATAGAATTGTGTTATATCAATTGTTTGATTGTTATATTAAATGAAACAATTCGACGTTCTTAAAATTGACTTCTTCACTATTTTGTTGATGCATCAGTAAGCAAGAGACAATAGGATTTCTGGCTTTAGGTTTTGGGAATTTGACAAAATAACGACTGACTTTTTGATTGAGATTTGGAACCATTTATTTATTTTAAAATTTATTATACCATTTAAGGATAATAAACTGCAAAAGTGGCCATGTCTTTTGATTTAAAGTCACTTTATAATTATTTAAAAGAAAAAATAAATATTTAAAAGAAAAAAAAACTTCAAGGATAGCACACTGCACATGTGAGTCATGTCTTGATTTAAAGTAATTTTATAAAGTGGAACTTTTAGCAAATAAAAAATTTATATTTGAATGTTATGCTATAATAAAGTTTGCATAATTGCGCTCCATATCAAACATATAGTTGTATAATTCATTATACATATACAATTTTATAATTCACTGGCCTATTTCGCTGCAATTGTATAATTCGCTGGCATATTTCACTACAATTGTATAATAGTAATTGTATAATTCGCTGCCTATTTCGCTGCAATATTTGTATAAAATTTGTTTTGCATACAATAAAATCGAAGTAAAATGTTTGTATATTGTATAATTATAAGTGTATAGGAAAAATATATATATGTTTTTCTCTCGCTTTATACAAAAACAAAAACACAATTTATACACTTTTTTTGTATAAAGCGAGAGAAAATTATATTTCACTGCAATTGTATAATTCACAATTGTATAATTCGTTGGCCTTTTTCGCCGCAATATTTATATAAAATTTGTATTTGTCTACAATTGAATCAAAGTAAAATATTTGTAAATTATATAATTAAGTGTATAACACGAAGATATATGTTTTTGCATGTGTATATATAATTTTCTCTCGCTTTATACAAAGCAGAAATATAATTTATACACTTCTGTGTATAAAGCGAGAGAGGCGAGCAGAGGGAGAGTGGCGAGCGAGAATTGAAAAGTGGCGAGCGAGATTTTTGGGAGAAAGGCGACTGGCAAACTTTGACAAACGTTTGTTATGGAGCACAATTAAATCAAATCATAGCTATTTCATTTATTTTAAGTTATTAATTTGTTATTATATACAATTATTTTTTTTATAAAAGGAAAAATTAAGCAATATCTCACATCTCATATAAAAACAAAATTACAAACATATATTATTCAAATTTCAACGTGAGGGACTAGCTATTCAAATGTATAGGAGTGGAAGCATGAATCTTCTGCTGGACTATCGAAATCAAAGGATATATATATATATATATATATATATATATATATATATATATATATATATATATCTTCATAGATATGATAGAATATTTAAAATATTTTAACTAACAATTGTATTTTTAATTATGGTAATGAATATATTAAAACTCCTTAAATTGCTATTTGCCAATATCATTTTTTCATGTATTATAATTTATAATTTAATATTAGCCACACCAGGTCACTATCTTTAAAAAAAATATTCATTAAGCGATTTAGCTAAACAAGAGACCTCCCAAAATCGCTATTATTTAAAATAAAAAATTCACATTTTTTACTAATTAGATCTCTTGTTGTGCTATAATTTCAACATAGAAGAAAGGGACTGCACACTTGCACTACTACACACTTTCAAATTCAATGCAAGAAGTCAAAACTTAATAAGGTTATTATGAATATTTGCTTTCACACGTACCATAACATATTGTATTTTCTAACTATATAGTAATTGAAGCTATATATTTAGGCTACAACTTTTAGGAATATCTAATAAAATTTAATATATATTTTTTTCTAAGTTTTTTTTTTTATAAAAAAAAATATGATTTAATCAAATGCGTACCATTAAGTAGATGTCAAACTATTAGCTAATTAATATATCCTTGCATCTTAATCTAATCTTTGATTCTTTAAGCACGTTGACGAGCATATTGTATTTAATTTTCTAACTATATGGTAATTGAAACTACATATTTAGATTTTAGGTTACAACTTTTAGAAATTAATATAAATCTATCAAGAATTGTATATCTTAATTGAGTTATCAGTTTGCCTTAATAAGTATACAAAAAAGTCTAGCTAGATGACTAGATCAAAAAGCAAATCAAGTCCAATATATGATATTCATAGTTTTTCTTTTAATTTCAATCACACCAATCAAAAGTTATAATTTATAATTTATTGAAAGAGGAAAAATCGAACTATTTCTCGAAAGAATAATAAATTAAGTCCTATAAAAGTTTTTTTCTAACAAAAAGAATGCATAAATATAGTAAGTCACTTAAAATCTCATCACTCTTCTTGAATATAAATCTACACAGAGTTAATGATTTCATTTTTTATGTTTGATAAAATCTTAACTATATTTATTTATAAATATAAAACTTGAAAATATTTTAATAATGACTATTAATATTTAAATTACTTTTAAATGGTAGATATTATCTCATAATTATAAAAGTCATATAATTCATATGTGTCAATTCCAGCTCGTCAACTTAAAACAATCCAAGAGTCGGCATATTAATTTTGTAGTCTTGTTCTTTCATGCTATGCCATTTTGATAACTTGTCAATCACTACATATATTTGTTATTTATAGGACTTATATAATTAAGTATTTTATTATTCCGTTATTATGTATAAATAAATTTAAATCATGATTGAATATAATTTAAAACTATTTCAATAAAAACAATCAAAACTCTAAACACTCTATATATTACAAGTATCGATACTATCATAAAAATCATATTGTGAATGTGTGCCGATGCTAGTTAACAACATATATTAATGTTTGTAATAATCTTGCACTCTTATATTATGCTAATTTGATGAATGATGACTTGTATTTATTATTAATATGATATATAATTAGTAGTAAAAATGTATTATGCTTCTTTAAATGAATTTTAAACTTTTAAATGCTCTAATAAAACATAATATATTCTATAAGTTAATGCATCTTTCAAAGAGTTTATCTTTCCACCAAGAATAGAAAAGTTGTAAAATACGGTAGCGCTTATACTATAATGTGTTGACCATTTCTTCTTCTTCTTCTTCTTCTTCTTCTTATTTTTTTAGTTGAAAGGAATATAGTAAAAGTTACAGCACATCAAGAATGCTTGTTTGATTTTTGCACTTAATTATTAATTATATTCTTGAGAAAATTAAACGTGCATCTGTTGAATAATTAAGGGATAATACACAAGTATCCCCTTAATCTATGCTCGAAATCTCAGAGACACACTTATATTATACTAATGTTTTATTACACTCTGAACTTATTTTATAAATAATTGTCTACCCCTTTTCAGCCTATGTGGCGCTATCTTGTGGGCTCAGTGTGTGTTCACATTTTTTTCAAACCAGTGCCACGTGTGCCGAAAAGGAATAGAAAATTATTAATAAAATAAGTTGAAGGGGATGATAGAACTTTAGTATAGTATAAGTGTGTCTATGGATTTCACGCATAGGTTAAAAATGTACTTATGCATTTTCTCAATAATTTAAGAAAATAGTTGTTCTATAATTCAAATATAAATAAATAAATAGACAGATAAGGTCCATAATGAATTTTACACTTTCTTTAAAAAATTAATACTAATAACAACAAATCTGAATATACAATTGGGACCATGAGATCAATATCAAGGTTAGTACAAAATATGTCGTCAAGTTCTTCAACTCTCTTCTTTTTAATTATATTTATTTTATTTTATTTTTTAATAAAGATATTTCTGATATAAGAAAAGAGTCCTATTTATTTTTTGGCCATTGACCATATTAATATTTATCCTCAGTTATATTTTTTAAATAAATATACTTTAAAGTTATATATTCTATATTTGTTAAAATTAGTTATTATTTAGGGAAACTCACATATAGCCACTTAAAAATAATTAATTACTCTTCATGGCTATAGTTTGAAAATTACAATTTGTAGCTACATGTTATTTGGAGGAGAGAGGCGAGCGAGACTGGGAGAGAGAGGAGAGAGGCGAGAGAGGGGGGAAAAGAGTGGGAGAAAGGTGAATTGTATATGTATATTGGTTAGATAATTGTATATTATACATATGTAATTGTATATATGGAAAGAGAGATTGGGAGAGGGAGGAGGGAGGCGAGCGAGACTGGGAGAGAGAGGAGAGAGGAGAGCAAGATCGAGAAAGGGAGGAGAGAGGCAAGCAAGTGGGAGAGAGGTGAATTGTATATGTATATAATTGTATATAACTGTATATTATACATATACATTTGTATAAATGGCAAGCGAGATTGGGAGAGGGAGGAGAGAGGCGAGAAAGATTGAGAGAGGGAGGAGACAGGCGAGAGAGATTGAGAGAGGGAGGAGAGAGGCGATCGAGAGAGGGCAGAGAGTGGAAACTTTTACGTATAGCCACTTAAAAATAACCTAATTACTCTCCATAGCTATAGTTTGATAATTACAATTCGTAACTACATGTTATATGGAGGAGAGAGGCAAGCGAGACTGGAGAGAGAGGAGAGAGGGGGAAAAGAGTGGGAGAAAGGTGAATTGTATATATATATATGGGTTAGATAATTGTATATTATACATATCTATTTGTATATATGACAAGAGAGATTGGGAGAGAGAGGAGAGAGGCGAGCGAGACTGGTAGAGGGAGGAGAGAGGTTAGCGAGATTGATAGAGGGAAAAGAGAGGGCAGAGAGTGGGAGAGAGAATTGTATATGTATATAGGTTAAATAATTGTATAGTATACAATATGTATTTGTATATCCTAGCGAATTATACATATACAAATATGACTAATTATACAAACTCGAAGTCAGTCCACATAACTAATGTATAATGTTAATCATTTGTGGTAATTATATCAAACTATAACTATGATGAGTAATTAAATAGTATAAATTTATTAACCGCGTAATTTTCTTTTTTTCTTTAGAAAATCAATTGGGCCTATGGCCCATTGTGCTACTTAGCCTGATTACCCATAATTCATTAGGGCAGGTGTTTTGGGCAAATCTTTGGAGTTTGATTTTAGTAAAAGAGAACTCAAAATTTGGGTCCTTTTTTTTTTATCTTTGTTTAAGAGTGTTAGGCTATAGGAATACGTCAAAAGAAAAGGAGACCCTTTAATCTTACCCTCATATGGTCAGAATAAGTTGAAGCTTTCAAAATCTGACCATGCATGCATGATTCTAGACAATTTCTAATTTAATATAATTTCTAGATCCCTACTAAACAATGAATTACAAGAAAAATCATTTGACTAAAAGCTATTTAATTATATATAAAAATTAAGTAAGGATTATCAATAAATTTCGTAGCTAATGTTGTATTTTCTTTTAGTGTAATGGAGGAATAAGTAATTAGGTTCATAAATTAGCAAAAGTCCAGGTAGGTAGGATTTAATTAATAATTGGAGTTGACACCTAACTTCCAAGATGATATCAAATCAATGAAATACTTCTATAGGTCTAACATTGTTCTCTTCTCTCTCTCTCTCTCTCTCTCTCTCTCTCTCTCTCTATATATATATATATATATATATATATATATATATATGTGAGAGAGATGATTAATTAGAACACATTTACTTTCCTCCGTCCATTTTTATTTGTTCTGTTATATTTTTTAAAAATTAATTTGACTATTTTTTAAAGTTAAAGTAGATTAATTAATTTGATATTTTTCTTTAAATTTTAGACATTTAAAAACTATATGAAAGTACTATAAATTGCAATTTTTTGCATATCAATATGATGAAAAAATACATCTTAAAAATGTTAGTCAAAATCCTTATAGTTTGACTATAAAAATAGAAACCATGACAAACAATTGTGGACGGCGGAATACTAATTACCAATAATCTCTTCTCATTTTTAGTTGTTTATTATTTTTAAAATAGATGTACATTTTAATTTGTTCTTATTTTCATAGGATTTCACTGATGGTATCATGTTGTTGTCCATTTTTATTTGTTTAATTTAAAAATTACTGAGATAATGTTTATTCATGCTTAATTTACTTTCATTAATAACAATAATCATTTTCTTTTCTCAAATATTAAATTTATTATATTTAAAATGTTATATAATGAACTTGTCATTTTAGTAATTTATTTTTTGTGAATGCTATCAAAAGTCAAATATGAATAAAATAGAAATGGACAATCTTGGAAGATTATGCACAGAGATGCAAAGAGTTAAATGGTTACTATTTCAACTGATGATTCTTTGTATTGGTTAAACTAAGGCTAAAAAAAAAAACATTTTAAATTTGACTAACATTTATTAAACACTTAAATTACTTATTGTTTTAATTAAGCATATAATAAAATATTTATATTAGACGTTATTAGTTCAGTTTTTTGTATGTATTTGTAAGTGTCTTTTACGTAGTTAAATTAATCACATCATTGATAGAATGAGCAGAAAGACAATTTTCCTAAGAAGAAAAAAAAAAGTTGAAATCAAGCACTCAGCAACTAGCCTAATTTAATTGTTAAAAATGTCCTATACTATAAAGCAAGTTTTTGCACTTAATTATAGAGTAAATTGACTAAATGACAAATTAGAGACGATCAGAATTAAAATTTAAAATTTATGAATTTAATATTACTGCTTTTAAATAATAATTTATACATATACAATAAATTTCTTACTATAAAATTTTAACGTTCAAAAAAAAAAATTTAATCTTTTTAATGTATCCTATAATGTGCGCAAAGATGGGAGCCAATGCTTTAAATAGTAAATTCAATTAGATAAAGGCTATTTAGTTACTGATTCTATTTTTTTTAAAATATAAATTGTTTCTAAATAGTAAATTCGATTAGATAAAGGCTATTTAGTTACTATTTCTATTTCAAATGATAATTCACCTAAAAAATAATGATATTGGTGTGGGGGGACAAGTGAGTTGTTTAGGTCTATTTATGGCATATGCAAATATATTCCATTTTTGTACTACTAATTAATTATCATGAGCAAAAGCTCTTTTTGAACATCATTTAATATAACATTAGACACAATACAAGAGATTTAAAACATTATTTGTTATTAATAGACTTACAATAAACATATCAAAACCTTAACAACATGTACAACAACATCAATAGTATTGACTTTATTTGTATTGAATTATCAAGTTAATTATGCAAAAGCTGAGTTTTCATAATATTTTTTTTAGGGAAAAGGCTTAAATATGCCACTAAACTTTCATAAAAGGCTTATTTATGTCATCAGTTAAAAGTTTGGCTCATTTATGTCATTACCGTTAAAGAAAAGGCTCACTCATGCCATTATTTTTTAACGGTGGATTTGCAAAAACCATTTTTGACACGTGGCCAATTATAAGTCGGCCACATCATCAATCTTTTAAATAAAAAAATCAAAATTCAGAATAAAAATTGAGTTATTTCTTTTTAATATTTTTTTAATTAAAAAATTAATGACGTGGCCGAATTATAATTGGTCACGTGTTAAAAATGGTCTTGCAAAACCACCGTTAAAAAATAATGACATGAGTGAGAATTTTCTTTAACGATAATTCGGCCACATCATCAATTTTTTAAATAAAAAAATTAAAATTCAGAATAAAAATTGAGTTATTTCTTTTTAATATTTTTTAATTAAAAAATTAATGATGTGGCCGAATTATAATTGGTCACGTGTTAAAAATGCTTTTGCAAAACCACCATTAAAAAATAATGACATGAGTGAGAATTTTCTTTAACGATAATGATATAAATGAGCCAAATTTTTAACTGATAGCATCAATGAGCCTTTTCTAAAAATTTAATAGCATATTTGAGACTTCTTTTTTTTTATCAAATAAATCGTTAGCCTCAATTTCATTTTTTAACAACAAGAAGAGAAATCTTCTCTAACAACAAGTCAACATTTATGCATTTACCAGAGTTAAAAGAAGTACCGTACGAATAATTATTAACCCAATATTATATTAAACCAATTGATTTTTCTATTAATTTGCTAGTGGACTATTATATTTAAAAATTGAAAATTAATAAGCATAATTACCTATTACTTTTCTTTCATTTCACTATAATTAATAACTTAAAATATTTTTAAAATATATATTAAAATGTGATTATTATATTCAATAAATAATTAAAAATATTATATCTATTGTTTGATTTTTATATTAAAAGAATAAAATAAATAGATATTATTCTTATTTTAATTTGTGGCCAACAATTGTCTAAGATCGTTAAAAATATGAGTATGATTTAAAGATAAGTTGAAAAAAAGATTATGATGAATCTAAAGAAAGGTTTGACCGGGTGTATACGAATAATGTTGAATATGATGACAGTAGTTACGTTGAGTTATATATATATATATATATATATATATATATATATATATATATATATATATATATATATATATATATACTTATATTGCTATTACCGGATTTTAACCTCACCAGGTTGCTATTTTTTTTTAAAATATTCATTGACCACCTTTAACCTAAAAAAAGACTTCAAAAGGTCGTCATGATTTAAAATAAAAAAAATAAATATTTAATAATAACGATTTTATTAGATCTTTTTTTTTTTTTTTTTTTTTAGGAGTTGGCTATAAATATAATCAAACCTAGAAAGGGATTAAACTACACGCTTTCATATTGAAAGCATTGACCAAATGACAAGGCTTCCATTTATATATGTTTTACTAATTCATCTTCATAAATTCCACTCATAATTAATTGCCATGGCAAATGGTCAAAACTTTATTACTTCATATATCATCATAATTTTTTTCACGTAGCATAACACAACTTTTTCCATGAGTTTGTATATGCATTGAATTAATTCACACTAATTTTAGCTAATTAAATACTTCATCTATTCCTTTTTACTTGTCTAGTTTTGAAATTTTACTTGTTATTTTCAACAAATAAAGAAAAGAGAATATTTATTTTTTTACCTATTAAACCTTCAATTTATTTAGAGAGTTAATATTTTTGAAGAAAAAAAACCTCTTTATTGATTTTGAAATTCTATCAATTAGTAGGGATAAAATGGTAAATTCACTATGTCCAGTGATGGCTAAGTAAGGATTTTCGGCAAGGATGTTCATACTGTAGAAAGAAGTAAAAAATTAGACCTTGTTGCTCAGGATTTTATAGTATTACTTTTGTATTAGTTAATAGGAAAATTATGTGTATAAGTAAATATATATTAGTAGTTAATTAGTTAACATAACTATAATTTGCTTTAATAAATTGGTGATCTACTTATAGCTATAATTACCAGGGTCAGCTTTTTAGTTTTGTATATATCACACGTTTGTATAAATTAGATTTCGTATCATATAGTTTGTATAACTTTTGTAAAATTCAGAATTTGTACAATATACTTTGTATAACTGTTTACACTTCTGATGTTTGTAATTATATAAATTCGTTATTTCGAATTTATTAAAAAATAACTGAATTATACAAATGTATCTGAATTATACAAATCCGCGAATTTATACAAACAAGACAGCTTAAACTTGTAATTATAACTCATAAATATATAAACTATAGCTATGAAATATTATTAAATTTATTATAATAATTATTTGTGAAAATTCCTCATTAATTAATCAGATATTAATTGTTAAAGTCTATTAAGCATGGACGGTCCATGATGGACCCAGTGCACGTGAAACCTCCCAATATGACTTACCAATTATTAGAGAATTTTTTTAAAGAGACAATTATGAATAAATAAAATAGATTGCTTGATTAAGATAATTAAAAGAAAAACACATTAACAATTCTCATAAGTAGTATGTATGATATTTATAGTTTCTTTTTTTATTACAATCATACCAATCAAAAGTTATAATTTTATCAAAAAGAGGGGAAAAGTCTAACTATCTCTTGAAAGACATTTGTAACTAATCACTAAACTTTTCCCACCAAACACACCTCAATTAAATATATTTTGATATGATGGTGAAAGAATAATAATTAGAGTATTATAAAGTTTTTGCAAACAAAAACAATGCATGAATATAATAAGGCACTTAAAGTCTCATGATCAGACTCTTCTTGAATCAAAATCTACTCAAGAGATAATGGTCTCATTTTTTTATGTTTAATAAAATCTTAGCTATATTTATAAATATAATTTGAAACTATTTTAATAATGACTATTAAATTCAAGATACTTTAAATATGATAGACTTTACCATGATATAAAAAAAATAAAAAATAATCATATATTTCATATGTGTCGACCTTTGTTAATTAAAAATAATCCAAAGAGAGTCGCATGTTAATTTTTGTAGTCTTGTGATTTTATGCAACATTGTTTTGATAACTTGTCAATCATTATTTATATTTGTTATTTATTTGATCTCTGATTAAAGAATAATTTATTAGTTATTATGTATAAATAAATTTAAACCATATTTAAATATAATTTAGAAATATTCAATAACAACCGTCAAAACTTAAGATATTTTAAATACGATAGACTTCGATACATCATCAAAATCATATAATTCTTCTTTCTTTCTTTTTATCGAACATATAATTCATATGTGTTGATACTAGTTATCAACATATATTAATGTTCTAGTCATACACTCTTATATTATGGTGGTTTGATACCCTGTGGTATTTATTATTAATAAATATGATCTCTAATTAAGTTAGTTTTTAAAATTATTATTTTTCTTTACATGAATTTCAATTTGTTATATGCTCTAATGAAACTTAATATAATATTAAAAGTTGATGGATCTTTCCACCTAGTGTAGAAAAGTTGCTGTTTTTCCAGTGCTTAATATAGTTTTCAAATGCTAAGGAAACTTCATTTCCCTCTTTTTTGTCAAACTTAATTTTTTTTTTGTAATACTGGATAAGATAGAGCCTAAATTGAATGACATGGATAACTTAATTTTTATCTTTGAACGTATACAACTTTAAAGATCAGAATTTTTTAGAGTGTTCGATATTTTAATTTTACTATATTCTTTGGATTTATAAACATTTGGTTCAACTGAATATGCAGACTTTTCGAGTTGTGAAGACATAGCTATCAAATTTCAAAAATAAAAGAAATCAGTATAAAAAAAAAATTAGAAGATGAATGAGAAAATGTGCTTAATATATATTGTATTGACCTTTTCTTCCTCTCTATCGGATTGTAAAGACATAGCTATTAAATTTCAAAAATCAAAAAAACTAAGTACAAAAATATTAGAAGATAAATGAGAAAATGTGCTTAATATATATTGTATTGACCTTTTCTTCCTCTCTATTTTTTTAAAATTATTTTGGTTACAGCTCATCCAACTTGCAAGCATGCTTGTTTTTTTCACTTAATTGTCAATAATTAATTTAAGGAAATAGCTGCTCTTGAATTCAAAGACAAAAAAAACAAATATTTTTATCATATTTTATTTCTTAAATTTTGATCTAACATATCTATTGAAAAATTTAATTTATTTATTATTTCTAAATTAATAATTTATACATATTCAATAAATTTCTCTACAAATTCAATGTTCAAATCAAAGTTATTTGAACCCATAATCACACACTAGCTCTGCTCCGAATGTGCATTATCATTTACTTAATGCCTACCAAACAAAGCTTTCTTGAAACATGACTTTCATCTATGTATTATTAAAAGGTATTTTTTCTGTCTATTTTTAATTATCATATTTTTCATTGTTAAAGTTAAATAATAAGAACTTAATTTGGTTAATATTTTACGATGAATTTTTTCTCTATATTGATATGTAACTTTTCGTATAATTATTGCATATTTAAATATTTTATTTAAAATATCGAATTAATATAATTTAATTTAAATTTAAAAATTAATCAAATTAATTTTCGAAAAATAAAAATGCCAAATCAAAAATGGACGAAGTAAGTATTCATCATCATGAATTCAAGGAGACATAAGTAATAATCAATTCCAATCATAATCAATAACTATGACATTTTTCCATGACGAAAAAGAATATTCAAACATAAACTACAATTTTTTATTACTCTATGTCTTAGTAATTCACTAATTTTTATTTTGATATTGTTCGTGCATTTATTCAATTTGTAATTTTACCAAAAATAATATTAATATCAAATAATAAAATTGAGGTTTGAGATTTTTTTTTTTTGTATCCACAAATATAGTTCTTACGATAAAATTAAAACTATAAATAATCAGGTATAGTTTTTGATAATTTATTTATCAAATTAAAACAATAACAAATCTAATGAAAAATCATATGAAAAAACAAAAAAAATATACGTAAAATAGCAAAGTTCATTATCAACAAGAGAAATATATGAAAAGTGAAAGAACATTTTAGGTACTGTAATTATTATATAGGGAACGTTTAACTTTTGGAAAATCTTGCAATTTCAAAATTTTGACCATAATTCTAGACAATTTTTAATTTAATATAATTTCTAGATCCCTATTAATATTAGCGATGAATTATAAGAAATTAAATTCATATATTTAATTAAAAACTATTTAATTAGCTATACGAATTAACTAAGGATTATCAATAAATTTTGTAGCAAAATGTTATATTTTCTAATAGTGTAATTGAGGAATAAGTAATTAGGTTCATAAATTAGCAAAAGTCCAGGTAGGTAGGATTTGATTAACTATTGGAGTTGACACCTAACTTCAATAGGTCCAAGATTAGAATAATACTATAATAATTTACCACTTAATGCTTCATTTACTTTTATTATTAACAATAATCATTTTCTTTTCTCAAATATTAAATTTGTTAATTTTAAAATGTGATATAATGAACTTGTCATTTTAATAATTATTATTTGAGAACGCTATTAAAAGTGAAATATGAATAAAATAAAAATGAACGATCTTGGGAGATTATGCAAAGATGCAAAGAGTGAAATGGTTACTATTCTAACTGATGATTCTTTGTTTTGGTCAATGTCTTGAGCAAAAGTTGTTTTCATGTATACATAATTAAAAAAAAAAAAGAAATTAGCGACAAAATTTATTTTAAATGTTAACATAATATAGAAAAATATTATAGCTAAATAATAAATTAAAGTAATAAAATGAAATTTTTTAAAAACATCTTATGATATAACAATCATATTATTAAAGTACTTTCTTTTATCTAAATGTTATTAAATGAATAACAATATTATGTAGCATGAACTTCATTTTTAATCAAATAGTGTTGATCAGAAAATTTCATTTCTTTTCAACTGTGGACTTTTCTACTTTGAATTACACCATTTGTTTATTTAATTGTATTTGAAGCGGACCCCACAATTTTCTTTCAATTTCTCTCTCTCCTCTTTGATTTCGGTTCAAATGATTACCTGATATATTTGCAAATGCCACAACTAGAAAATTTTACTCGCTCGAAATAAGAATTTTCGATACTTCACTTATTACACACTCTAAACAGTAAACACAACATGAGAACAGAACACATATCGCTAGCAAAACGAAAAACCCGAATCGATAAAAACAGAACACAACAATACATATCGATATCAAAATAAAAAATCCGATTTAACAAGAAGAGAACAGAACACAACAGCATATATTGATATCAAAATGAAAAATTCGGTTCAACAAACACGACAATATATATCCATATCAAAATGATTCAACAAGAACGGAACACCAAAACTCATATCGATATCAAACTCGGTTCAACAAGAACAAAAAAAAAAAAGGAGATTTAACCCAAAGACAAACCCGGTTCAACAAATACCGATAATAAAAGCAACACAAACAGAAATCCGATTCAACAAGAACCGATAAGAAAAGCAAGACCAACACAAACAGAAACCCGATTGGTTCAAGAAGAACCGATAAAGAAAAGCAAAACAAACCTGGAAAAGCAAATAATAGTATTTTTTTTCATAAAGGCAGTATGTTTGTTGTTGCTCTGTTTAGCCTTCTCCTCATATAACACAAAGCTGGATCCACACTATTCATCCAAAACTCCGTCTCTCCAAAACGCTGGTCGATGTAAGTGAAAATCCAACACAATGCTTTCTTTAAAGGAATGAATAGACCAATTATAAACACGAATGGTGTGAAGTAGACGGGTAACAAGAGGGAGATGGTACTCGTGATAGAGAGACATCCGAGCAAATTCACAAAAAATGGATCGAAGTAAATTTCATAATATCTCCTGTATTTCAACTCGATCCAAAGTATAAAACAATACATAATCAAAGAAATTACCGTGATTCCAGTTATTATATATGGGATGTTGTTGAAACATGTTGGTTGAGCTGCAACAAGTTAATAATCAACGCCAATGATGTCAAAAAGAATGTAACAAAATCCATAAGACGAAAACAGAAGAATAAATAGTGGAAGCAACACGAAAATGAGAGATTTTGAAGATGAGGAGATGACTCTCTCTATTTATACAAGTTGGCTTTTTTGGCTTGCCGTATAAGTGGGGCCAGGTTGTACTTCTTCATTTCCTCACTTTTTCTCTTTGAATTTTGATCTTTTCTTTCTGTACTTTGTATTTTATTTTTTTGGTTGTAATTTTATTTTGATAGAAACTTTGAAACTCATCCTAAAAATAAATAAATATATATATATATATATATATATATATATATATATATATATATATAATATTTGAGGGGAAATTAAAGCAATATGTAGGAAAAATTTAAATTTAATTTTTTTTAATGAATTCAAAGAAATTGAACATAGTGAAATCAAAATAAAATAAAATGAACTCTCATCAATAAAATAAAAATTCACTCAATTATTTCCTTCCTGCTTTTTTCACTTTCAATTTTCAATAGAATATTTAGTTTATTTAATTGAATTTAAACGTGGACCTCACAATTTCTCTTCCAATTTCCACTCAAACTTTCCATTCTCTTTCCTTTTGGTTTCATTTTTCAGCCTTGGCCCCCACAATCCACGTGTTGAAAAATTGATGGATCCTCATACAAGTTTTGTTGATTATACCTCGCTCAAAATAAAAAATTTCCTCAAACTTTACATTCTCTTTCCTTTTGGTTTCAATTTTCAGCCTTGGACCCTCACAATCCACGTGTCAAAAAGTTGATGGATCCTCGTATAAATTTTGTTGGTTGTACCTCGCTCAAAATAAAAAATTTATACTATGATAATGTAAGAATAATAAAAAAATAATAATCTCAAAAGTAATAATATCAAAAAAATTATAGATTATTAGTAATTATGATATTTGTTATGTTGAGATTATTTTTTATACAATGTTTTATTTGAGGTATATATTAAAAAATAACACTGGAGAAAAAAAAAATCTATATCTGGTGGAAAGGATGTGGAAAAAATATTGTGAAACAATTATGTATTTAGCCATGCTAAAACATAAAAACATGCTTTAAAACTCCTAATATTTATACATAACAAAATATCAAATAGAGTGTTAATTAATGCAAGTTATACCTAAATTAAAAAAGTGTATGAAATAAAATGATTGTAATTAGTCATTACTAAAAAAAACATTGTAAAGAAGACCTCAAAAATAGAATTTCTTTTTTATAAAAAAAAAAAAAAACATGTTAAGATTTTTTCAAATTTGGTAAATCTCTACTTTGTTTATTGATTATTTGTAGTTTGTATGCTCAGTTCGTATGATGGAAACTCAAATAGATTTATTTGTTTTCCTTTTTATCAGAATCCCAATTAAATTTTCAAATGGTTTATTATAAGACCTATTTAATTTAATATTTTTGAGTGTACTATAACTCAAGTTGGTAATTCAAGTAGATGCTTATTCAGCATGAATATTAAGAAATTTAAAAAAGACATGTTGGAGAAAAAACAAAAAGATGTACCTTAGTGTTAATTTATTATAAACCCCTCAGATTTCATGTATAAATTGTTGAATGTTTGGCCCTTATATATTAAATATATATTAATATGTTTTATTTTATTATTTTTTGTTTGGTGGTTCCTAATCGAACTGTTACACTAATCTAATCATAAATTTGACTCTATTGGTATTTCGATCATCAAAAACGATGCAAAGTTGAATTTTTTTAATTTATTATCAAATAAATAATTAGCCCGTTAAGCTCAAGTATCTTCTTTAACAAGAAGTCAATATTCAATAACTGGCTCTCTAGTCATTTATTGATTTGCTAGTGAATTAATATATTTAAATTTATGGACTTTTTTATTGATTTGCTAGTGAATTAATATATTTAAAAATTAATAATTAATAAGTCAAATTGTGAAGTATAATTATCCATTCAATCCGTCGATAAATGGCTCTAATTTTACTTTCTTTTCAGTATGTTATACATTTTTAAAAAATTACAAAAAAATAGTACTATAAATTCCAATAATGAACAACTTAGAATATTTATAAAATATATATTAAAATGTGATTGTTTTATTATATGAATAATTAAAAAAAATAGAATTGTGTTATATTAATTGTTTGATTGTTATATTAATTGAAACAATTCGACGTTCTTAAAATTGACTTCTTCCTATTTTGTTGATGCATCAGTAAGTTAATAGGATTTCTGGCTTTAGGTTTTGGGAATTTGACAAATAACCACTGACTTTTTGATTGAGATTTGGAACCATTTATTTATTTTAAAATTTATTATACTATTTATTAAAAAAAAACTAACTAAATTTATTATATATTTATTTTAAACCATTTAAGGATAATAAACTGCAAAAGTGGTCATGTCTTTTGATTTTAAGTCACTTTATAAATATTAAAAGAAAAAAAAAACTTCAAGGATAGCACACTGCAAATGTAAGTCATGTCTTTTGATTTAAAAGTAATTTTATAAAAGGAAAAATTAAGCAATATCTCACATCTCATATAAAAACAAAATTACAAACATATATTATTCAAATTTCAACATGAGGGACCAGCTATTCAAATATATAGGAGTGGAAGTATTAAATAATATATATATATATATATATATATATATATATATATATATATATATATATATATATATATATATATAATTTAATATTAGTCTCACCAGGTCACTATCTTTAAAAAAAATATTAATTAAGCGGTTTAGCTAAACAAGAGACCTCCCAAGATCGCTATTATTTAAAATAAAAAATTTATATAAAAAATTCACATTTAATATTAACGATTTTACTAATTAGATCTCTTGCACTATTACACACTTTCAAATTCAATGCAAGAAGTCAAAACTTAATAAGGTCATTATGAATATTTGTTTCAAAGAAATCGATGACGAAAGTCAAATCTTTATAAGAGATATTAAATTTATCTAATAAAATTTAATATATATTTTTTTCTAAGTTTTTTTAATAAAAAATATGATTTACGGTCATCTGCCTAATTTAATTACCCACTCTATCTCTCAATATAAATCTTTTCGATATAAACCTTAATTAATATATATTTTGAAACTACATATTTAGATTTTAGGTTACAACTTTTAGGAATTAATATATATCTATCAAGACTTGTATATCTTAATTGAGTAATCAATTTTTAATTTAATATAATTTCTAGATCCCTACTAATATTAGCAATGAATTATAAGAAATTAAATTCATATATTTAACTAAAAACTATTTAATTAGCTATACGAATTAACTAAGGATTATCAATAAATTTGGTGGCAAAATGTTATATTTTCTAATAGTGTAATTGAGGAATAAATAATTAGGTTCATAAATTAGCAAAAGTCCTGGTAGGTAGGATTTGATTAACTATTGGAGTTGACACCTAACTTCAATAGGTCCAAGATTAGAATAATATAATATATACACTTTAGATTTATATACGCAATATGTCAAAGATGATTAATTAGTACACGCTTCCTTTCTTTGCCATTTTTAGTTGTTAATTGTTTTAATAGGATGTTGTTGTCCATTTTAATTTGTTTGATGTAAAAATAAAAATATAATTCACCACTCAATGCTTCATTTACTTTTATTATTAACAATAATCATTTTCTTTTCTCAAATATTAAATTTGTTAATTTAAAATATGATATACTAAATTTGTTATTTTAATAATTATTATTTGAGAACGCTATCAAAAGTGAAATATGAATAAAATAAAAATGAACGATCTTTGGGAGATTTTGTACAAAGATGCGAAGAGTGAAATGGTTACTATTTAGTTACTATTTCCATCTTAAAAAAGGAAATGTCATGTTGGGCTTCTGGGGGAGTTATTTAGGTCTACTTTATTCACCTAAAAAGGATGTCTTCTTGTGAGACTTGGGGGTGGGGGTGGGGATAAGCTAGGTAGTTGTTTAGGTCAAATTTATATTCCATATTTGTACTAATTATCATGGCAAAACTACATGCTGATCTTTTTGAATATCATTTAACATTAGACAAAAGATTTTAACCACTTAATAACTTAAAACATTATAGTATTAATAATTCAGTAGTTTGGAGAAAGACAATGAAATAATTCCTTTTAATTTTTTTTTTATCTTTCTAATTATTTATAAGATAGAAAAAAAAAGCCACGTGTCATCAATTTATTGGCTAGCTTTATTCAATTGGGACACAAATAACAAATTTGATAATAATTTTGGGCACTTCACTCTTATCTCACACACTAAACACATATCGATAACGAAATGAAAAACCCGGTTCAACAGTAACCAAAGGTGAATAACACAAACAGACAAGAAAACCGATAAGCAAAGCAACAGAAACATAAACCCGGTTCAATAAGAAAAGCAACACAAGTACAAACAGAAACAGAAACCCCCCGATAAGCAAAGCAACAGATACATAAACCCGGTTCGATAAGAAAAGCAACAGAAGCACAAACAGAAACAGAAAACCCCCCGATAAGAAAACCAAAACAGAAACATAAACCCGGTTCAATAAGAAAAACAGAAACGAGTAGTTTTTTTCATAAAGGCAGTATGTTTGTTGTTGCTCTGTTTAGCCTTCTTCTCATATAACACAAAGCTGGATCTACCTTTGTCCTCCAAAACTCCGTCTCTCCAAAACGCTGGTCGAGATTAGTGAAAATCCAACACAATGCTTTCTTTAAAGGAATGAATAGACCAATTATAAACACGAGTGGTGTGAAGCAGACGGGTAACAAGAGGGAGATGGTACTCGTGATAGAGAGACATCCGAGCAGATTCACAAAAAATGGATCGAAGTAAATTTCATAATATCTCCTGTATTTCAACTCCATCCAAAGTAGAAAACAATACATAATCAAAGAAATTACCGCAATTCCAGTTAATATGGGATGTTTTTGAAACACGTTGGTTCCATTGTATTTGAGCTGCAACAAGTTAACAATCAACGCCAATGATGTCAAGAAGAATGTAACAAAATCCATAAGACGAAAACAGGGGAAAATTATAAAAACACTAGAGGCTCCTTAAGCTGTAATATTTGTTTGGTATTTCATTACCAAAAATAAAAGGGGGGAAATTTCAGGCTGAAATTTTCTTTGTAGAGAAACAGAGGAAAATAAGACAGAGAATTAGCGATTTGAACCTGAGGAGGTTAGGTAGCTATTTATAAAAATTGAGTCATGAGAAAATGTCAAAAATGCCCTTTCTGGATCGACTATGACAATGTAATAATAATAATTAAAAATAAATAAATAAATGTAGATAAGCTAAGAGATATTTTAATTTGGCAGTGCTGAATATTATAGATTATTATTTATTACTCCCTCGGTTCCTATTTAGTTGTCGAAATGCACATATTAAGATATTAACAATTAGCATTGTGAAATTATAATTTTGTCTTTTTTTGATTTGTCAAAATAGACAAGTAAAAGAGAAAATATGGACAAGTAAATAGGGACAGAAAGAGTATGATATTTGTATTAATATCTTATGTTGAGATTATTTTTTATACAATATTTGATTTGATGTATACATTGAAAAATAACATTGCATTGCATAGTTTCTAAAAAAAATAAAAATAGAAGGAAGTGGAAAAAGTATTGAAAAACAATTCTGTGTCTTTAACTCCTAAAATTATGTATACATAACAAAATACCAAATAGAATGTTAAATCAATGCTAAGTTATACCTAAATTTAAAAAAGTGTATGAAATTAAATACTTGTTATTAAAAAAACATCGTAAAAGAAGACCTCAAAAATAGATTTTTTTAAGAAAAACACAGGTTAAGATTTTTTATTGTTTATTGATTATTTGTATGCTCAGTTCGTATGATGGAAACTCAAATAGATTTATTTATTTTCTATTTTATGAAGTCCTAATTAAATTCAAATAGTATATCATAAGACCTATTCAAGTTAATATCTTATACTATACTATAACTCAAGTTGGTAATTCAAGTAGATGCTTAATCAGCATGAATAGTAAGAATATTTAAAGTCACTTTATAAACATTTAAAAGAAAAAAAAAAACTTCAAGGATAGCACACTGCAAATGTGGGTCATGTCTTTGGATTTAAAGTAATTTTATAAAGGAAAAATTAAGCAATATCTCATATAAAAACAAAATTACAAACACATATTATTGAAAATACTTTTAAATTTGAGTTCAGAATATTAGTTTTGTCTCCGAATTAGTCATAACCTTAAAATCATTCATTTACTTGACTAAATAAATTTAGATACACTTCCGATATGCAACATGACATAGCTAATGGTGTCAAATTCTTATAGAAGTATGAGACTCTTAAATGCTGAAAACAAACCTAAACTAGGCGAGAATTTAAGGTGTATTTCACTCATGTTACAAGATGAAAATATATTTAAGTTTAATTAGTCAATAAAGTGGTATTTTGAAGACCATCAATAATTCGTAGATGAAACTAATAATTCACACCTAATTTAGCTTCTTTATAATATAATAAAAAAAGTGACCGCATATTTTTTTCCGTCTCGTGAATCCCAATTAGGTATTACAAAATTTTATTTATGATAAGAAACTCAGGGCAAATAATATCAATATTAGGATTGTGTTACTTAAAGATAAATCTAATAAGCAGCCTTTGCTATGT
Organism: Solanum sitiens; assembly: GCA_016801875.1. Taxonomy (NCBI): domain Eukaryota; kingdom Viridiplantae; phylum Streptophyta; class Magnoliopsida; order Solanales; family Solanaceae; genus Solanum; species Solanum sitiens. Next base: position 861,350 of record JABWTJ010000389.1, on the reverse strand, counting down.
TAAAAAAAAAAAAATTAGAAAAAAATAAAATCGTGTTATATATCAATTGTTTGATTGTTATATTAATTAATTAAATGAATAAAATAAATAGATATTATTCTTATTTTAATTTGTGCTAGGGAATTTTCTAAAATCAATGGAGAATATAGCTATGATTTTAAAGATAAGTTGAATGAAAATAAAGGCTGTGAAGAAGCTAAGGGGTGACCTGACCGGGTGGGTAAGACGCTGAATTATTTAATTCGATGTATTAAAAAAAAGGAAATTTTTACGTATAGCTACTTAAAATTAATTACTCACTCGCTATAGTTATAGTTTGATAATTATAATTTGTAATTATATGTTATATGGAGGAGAGAGAGAGTGAGACTGAGAGAGAGGAGAGAGGCGAGAGAGAGGGGGAAAAGGTGAATTGTATAGTATATTAATTAGATAATGGTATATTATACATATGTAATTGTATATATGGCAAGAGAGATTGGGAGAGGGAGGAGAGAGACGAGCAAGACTGGGAGTGAGAGGAGAGAGGCGAGCGAGATCGAGAGAGGGAGGAGAGAGGTGAGAGAGAGAGGGCAGAAAGTGAGAGAGCGCTGAATTGTATATGTATATAATTGTATATAACTGTATATTTATACATTTTTATAAATGGCAAGCGAGATTGGGAGAGGGAGGAGAGAGGCGAGCGAGAGAGGGCAGAGAGTGTGAGAGAGGTGAATAACTTTTCAATTGCACAAAATGGAGTAATTATTGAGGGCAAAATTGAAAAATAAATAACTAATTAATTCTTGATTTTTAAATTGACAATTAGTGTTAATATCTATTTTTGATATACCTGTCAAACAATTATGAATGGAGGGAGTATTAAACTTTGACTTAATACACGTATTAAAATTTTTAATTGTTTACATTACTATTTCTAAATTATTAATTTATAAATATTTAATAAATTTCTTACTGCTGTTCAAATCAAAGTTATATTCGACTCCATAATCAACGCAATAGTCCTACTCTCAATGTGCATTAATTATTACAAAGAAATACTTATTTTCTCTCTATATATGTATTAATTAGTAGTATAAATTTGTTAACGCGTCTATTACTTGTTTTTGTCTACAAGAAAGTTGTTTTTGGGACAGCTTAAAACTTTTAACTTTATTTTGCTGGAAAAAAGTTTTTATTTTTATGATCTTCTTACATTTGTGTCCTTCACATAATTGTGATCATTTAATCATAAATCTCAAGAACAATCAACTAATTAATCACTAGCTACTCAAATTGATGGCAGCATTGGGTAGAATTTTGTTTTGCTTTTAGATAAATTTCAATTTTTTTAAGGAAAAATTATCAAACTAGTCAAAAAATCTAACATAATTAGTAAAAACCTCTATACTTCATAATAATTAGTGAAAATGTCAAAATGTCATTATTTTAGAAAATATTTTGTATCCTAATTTACTTCCTATTTTGTCTCACCTTAATTACACATTTTTCAACTCTCTCTCTCTCTCATATTTCTTTTACATAAATATTTTCTCTCTCATATTTACCTCTTCCCATTATTCTCCATTTTTAAACTCCCACGTCACTCTCCCTCTTGTTATTTTTATTTATTTATTTTTTCAAAAATTAAAAAATATATTTCTAAAAATATTTATAACAGTCCCTTTGATGAATATCATATTGAGGTGAATATTTTAGTGTGATCAATTTGTATTTAACTCTCACATTGTATACAAACAAGTTTGTATTTCTTTTATTTTTGTATTTTTCATAATGATATATTAACAAAGTCACTTTTGTATTTCAATTAAAGTTAGTATTTATTGTGTTCATTTTTGTATTTAAACATCAATTTCAATGACAACAAGTTTGTATTTCTTTTTTAATATGTTTTCATCATAATTATATACCAACAACTTTTGTATTTTATGTGCTCACTTTACCATTCAAATTAAATTGATATTTTACTTTCATAGTAAAAACTAAAAATTGTATCTCAGTGATTGAAATTGTATTACATGACTGTCAAATATATATTTCTATTATTTGTATTATAAAAATATTATTGATTGTATCTCAATATAATTTAATCATTACTTATGAATACGATTTAAGAAAGGATACACAATTTAAAAAAAAAAATAACATACAAAGTGAAAATAATACAATCAGCTGAGGAAGAGTACAATATAATTTTTTAAGAAAAAATACAAATTAACTCTGAAAAGAAATACGATATATTTATACTTAAGAAATACAATATTCTTAATAAAAATACAAGTGTTGAGCAAAAGAAAAACAATTGACAAACAAAAAATAATATGAATACAATTCTGATATGAATACAATTTTTGCAATTTTCTTTCTTTTGACTCTCTCCTTCTTCTTCGTCTGCTGTGTTTTTTTTTGGTGTTTTTCTCCAAACTCAAATACAAATATGTATTAACTTGTGCATTGGTAAAACTCTGTCTCGTCATCCAAAAAAAAAATAATTACCCCAAAAAAATGTTCATGTCAAAACTCGCATACAAATTAATGATTCAACAATTAATGAATACTTGATCGATTGTATTTCACGGACTATATCGAAGTTCCAATTGAAAATTCCTTCTCCAAAGTTGTTTGTCAATGAAATTATACTCGTTTCCAAAATTTTCTCGCAAAAAAAAATGCAAATTTAATCGAACTCACTTCAACAAAGAGGATTTTAGTATCGCGCTAACATAGGATAGTTGATGATAGTGAGGACGAATTTGAATTTTTCCACCATAGCTACACATTAGCTTAACCTTTGGATTCTCCATTGTTGCCGGCTCCAAAGTTCAGGCGAGAATGATGAAGAAGACAAAGGATTTGATTTTTTGGGATTTTTTTAGATTTTCTTTTTTATGTAAAGATGAGAGATATTAAGTGATATGTTCCTTTTATAAAATATTGAATTTGTAACTGATGAGTATTTTAGGTGATATACTCCTTTAAAAAAATATTCTCTCCCCTAAATTTCTCCTTTCTATTATTAAATAATTGTATTTTTTCAATTAAAACAAAATAAAAGAAAATGTGAATTAAATACATAACAAACTAAAATATTGACATTTTTAATAAATATTGAAAGTGTGACTAAGGGGTCCTATTAAATGTTAAAATATTGACATTTTGAAAAATTTCCCTTTTTTTAATGCTTTAATAAAGCTTTAATATATTCACATAATTATCGCTCAAAGAAAACTAATAACACTCATATTTCAAGCCTATGCTTAAGCTTCAAATCTCCAATATCACAATTGTAACGATATTCATGTGATACAGTATATTCAATACTTAACCTTATACAAAAAGACAATTTCAATTTTCAACACCATTTTATCACAAAGATAATTGTTATATTTCTATCCTCAATTTAAATCTTATGCTTAACACATCACCACTTACGATAAATAGTAATTTCTAAAGTAAAAACTGTAAAATTGATAACACACAAAAAGAATATAATAATAATAATAAATATGGCCAGTGCTCTTAGGAAATTCACTCAATCCCCAAAATTCCTCCAGGGACACACGTTGATAACTATTGCTCCCTTCGTCCGATATTATTCGTCATGTTACGCTTTTGGAAAGTTAATTTGATTAATTTTTAAAGTTAAATTAAATCACATTAATTCGATATTTTAAATAAAAAATTTAAATATTTTAAAACTATATGAAAATCACTATAAATTCCAATTTTTTAAATATTACTAATATGATGAAAAAAATACATCTTAAAATGTTAGTCAAAGTTTTTATAGTTTAACTCTAAAAATAGAAACCATGACAAACAATACCAGAGGATGGAGTAATTTCCATTCCCTTTATTCTTCCATTTATTACAAATATTACTCCCTCCGTTTCAAAAAGAATGTTTCTATTTCCTTTTTAGTTTGTTTACAAAAGAATGACCCCTTTCTTTTTTTGGCAACAATTTAACTTTAACTTTTCACGTGACATGTTTAAGACAACAAGATTAAATGACATTTTGATATATTTGACATAACTTTAATTTAAAACTACAAGATTAAAAAATATTTTTTGATTTTCTTAAACCTCGTTTCAAGTCAAACTAGACCATTCTTTTTAACTAATGAACCATGATGTATACCCCATTCTAAATTCATCACTTCACTCCATTAATAGAAATCCAAAATTGATAAAGAATTAAGGGTAGGAAAAAAAAAGCTGCCATATCTAATCCCCAAACATACGAAACAAATTTTTCCCTTTATTAAATTCTAAATAATTTAATTCACTTTAATCTATTGATCAAGTGGTATAAAATATTATTAAATGATTACTTTAATTTATTAACTATTGATTAATTAACTTAGGTTAAATAAATATTTAAAAATTTTAAAAATGATTTCGAGTTATTACAGCTAGATCAAGTAGCAAATCAAATATAGAAAGATATATTGTTGATAAAAACAATAGGCTAGAATAAATGGATCAAATTTATAGTATTACTTTTGTATTAATTAATCAAGTATATATCAATTGTTAAAGTCTATTAAGCATGGATCCACACTCCAACAAAAACATTTTTAGCGGTATTAAATATTGACATTAATAAAGAGTGTTAGAGTTTTCACCGACATTAGAACCAATTATACAAAGAGTGTCAATTACTGTTAAAAATATATATTTAACGATAATTAATTATTAATTGCCGCTAATAATTATTTTTGTTATAGTTTGACTCTTAAAGCTGTATGCATATGAAAACTCCCAATATGACTACCAATTATTAGAGAATTTTTTTAAAGACAAATATAAATAAATAAAAAATATTCTTTGATGAAAATAACCAAAAAACAACAACATATAAACAGTTCTAGAATAAGTATTATGTATGATATTTATAGTTTTTTTTATTGTAATCATACCAATCAAAAGTTATTATTAATAAATATGATCTCTAATTAAGCTAGTTTTTTATTATTATTATGTTTCTTTAGATGAATTTCAAAATTTTAATTTCTCTAATGAAACTTAATATATTGTAAAAGTTCATGGATCTTTCAAAGAATTTATCTTTCCACCAAATATAGAAAAGTTGTAAAATATTGTAGTGCTTACTATAATGTATTGACCTTTTTTTTTCTCTTTTTTTTTTTGTTGAAATGTAGCGCAAGCAACTTCCAATGCATACTTGTTTTTTCACTTAATTAAACATGTCATGTGAATCTGTGGAATAATTGAATTTAATTAAGGAAATAGTTATTTTTGAATTCAAAGACAATAAACAAATACTCCTTCTATCGTATTTGCTTATTAAATTTGACTTAACATATACTAAAATTTTAATTCGTTTGAGTTATTATTTCTTAATTAATAATGTATATATATTTAATAAATTTTTTACTACAAATTCAATATTCAGATCAAAGTTATTTGAATACATAACCAACACACTTAGCTCTACTCCCCATGTGCATTATCACAAAATTTATAATATTTTTAACGATAATATTATAAATAAAAATATTTAATTTCTCTATATTTATTTTTATTAATTATTATAAATTTGTTACCTCATAAGAATAAGGTTACACACCTTAGGCACCCTAGTCCCGGCCTAAGCCGATAAAAAAAAGGAAAATTGAATATAATGGCAAATAATTAATTCAAATTAAATGTTATAAATATACTTTGATTTAATTGTACCCTATAACAAACTATTGTTATTGGTGGAATCTCGCTTGCCACTCTCGTTTGGTGGCAGTCTCGCTCGCCTCTCTCGCTTTTATACAAACACAAATGTATAAAATGTGTTTGTGTTTGTGTAAAGTGAGAGAAAATTGTATATATATACATATATTTTTGTTCCACAAATTGTGTTTCTGTTTGTATAAAGAGAGAAAAAATTGTATATACACATGCAAATACTTATATTTTTATCCTATACACTTATAATTATACAACACAAATATTCCCCTGCCGGTTTTCTTTTGCTTTTCTCTCTTTCTCGTTTTATGCATACATAGATTATACAATTGATCTTTTGTATATAATTGCTTTAATTTCGTTTGTATATGTATAGTGAATTATACAACTGCTCTTTTTTTATATGTATAGTGAATTATACAACTGTTTTTCTTGTATATGTATAGCGAAATATACATATTTATGTTTGCTATGGAGCGCAATTATGCAAACTATTGCTATAACATACAAATATGATTTTTATGTTTGCTATATGTGAAAAATTACTCTGAAAAAATCATTGGATTTATTAAGGAAATATTTGTTCTTGAATTTAATTGTTTTTTAAAAAACTATTTAATCTTTTTAATGTATCGTATAATGTGCAAAGATGGGAGCTAATGCTTGTAATAATTTTTTTTTTTGAAAAAAATAATAAAACCTACGATGATTTCACACTGAATCCAGTTTGTTAACGCGTCTTTTTACTTGTTTTAGTCTACAAGCAAGTTATTTGTGGCCTGTGGGACAGCTTAAATGAATTTAAGCACTTGGAGGGAATCAGCGGACACTCATTAACTTCAAAAAAAAATCATATATATATTTTAAGAAACTAACAGAAATTAAAATATAATTAACAATGTGCCAAAAAACCCATAGATCTAGTTATAACATTTGCAAATATATTCCATTTTTGTACTAATTATATCATGCGCAAAAGCACATGCTGCTCTTTTTGTATGAAGCAGCATGTTGTTTTCAAGTATATACACTATTTCAGATTTTAATTCACCTAAAAAAAAGTGTACCAACAATTAATTTAAATATACACATATCAAACAAGAGATTGCACCAATTTATCAAAAACATTATATTATACCAATTAGGAAAGTTATATATATATATATATATATATATATATATATATAAATATATTAAATTAACACACATGAAAAGTAATTTTGATTCTTGACTTTTAGAGTTTATGGTCTTCTTACATTTGTGTGATTGTGTACATCACATAATTGTGAGTTTGTGACCATTTAATCATAATTCTCAAGAACAATCCACTAATTAATTAATCACTAGCTACTCAAACTGATGGTAGCTTTAATTGTAGAATTTTTGTTTCCTCTTAGACAAATTTCAATTTTTTTTAATGCTATAATAAAGCTTTAATATATCCACATAATTATGGCTTAAAGGAAATCAACAACAAGATCTTTAAAGGAATTATTTGTATTTGATCAATTCAAACAAAGAGATAATTAAACATTATATTATACCAATTGGGAAAGTTACATAAACATGTATAAAACCTTATTAAACCCTAAAATACAACAACAAAATTAAACACCCTTTTATGAAACCCTAAAATACAACAATAACAAAAATAAATAAATTAAACACCCTTATGAAACCCTAAAAACAAAACTAAATACCCGGTTCAACAAGAAAATAAATCATCCCTTAGAAAAAGAACCAAGGTCGTAAGAAAAACCAAGGGGGATTATTTTTTCATAATATATACTAGAAAGGAAGTAAGTTTCTTCTTGATCTATTCATCTTCCTCCTCATATAACACAAAGCTGGATCCACACTTCTCCTCCAAAACTCAGTATCTCCATAATGTTCGTCAATCATAGTGTAAATCCAATGCAATACTTTTGTTATAGGAATAAACATAGCAACGATAAACACAAATGGTGTAACGTAGGTTGGTAACAAGAGGGATATGGTGGTAGTGATAGAGAGGCATCCGAGCAAATTCACAATAAATGGATGAGAACCAAGGTAATTTTCATAATACACAGGGTATTTCAACTCGATCCAAAGTAAAAAACAATACATAATCAAAGAAATTACCGCGATTCCAGCTATGGTGGGATGTTGTTGAAACATGTTGGTCCCATTGTATTTGAGTTGCAATAAGTTAAGAATAAGGGCCAATAATGTCAAGAAGAATGTAATAATATCCATAATTAAGATGGAAAGAGAGGGAAAATATAGTAAGAAATATATGGAAGCTAAGGTTTAGTAGTGAATGAATTGAAAATGAGTAACTAGGAAGCTACTATATATTTATAATAGCAACATAAAGGAGAGGTACCAATACAAGAATATGAAAAAGGTCATGTATAGTATCTTTCTCATAAATAAAGATTATGAAAAAGGTAATATATATATATATATATATATATATATATATATATATATATATTATTTTTCTCATAATAATATATATGAGAAAAATGTCTCTATCTACTACGTTAGTCATGACTTGCGAATCCCACTCAAGAGCCAAAAAGTAAATACTAATTTTCAGTCTTCATTTGTTAGGTTGGTTCTTCGCTTGAGTCGGAGTCCTTTAAAGTTATTTGTATATTTTATTTAAACATTTCAATTAAGATTGATATCTATTGGAATTTTAATTAATCCATTCGAATTTTAATTATTTAAATACTTTTTTGATAACCGATTGAAGTGTGATATATATTTAATACACTCGTCATGACATGACAAATTAACGAATTAATGATATACATGTGTAGAATTTTGAGGGAAAAAAAGAAGAAAAACTATTTTGAAACCACTAACTTTCAATTCGTTCATTGTGTTTCGTCTCTGACTGTGCTGACTTGTTATTTGGGAATCCCGCCAAAAGTAGATACTATTGTTTCAGTCATGATTTATTGGATTAAGCTAATGTGTGATTAATTTATTATTATTCTTTTTATCAATGTTTTAGATTATTATTTTTTTTTAATAAACTATTTGTATTTGAACAATAAATTGTATTTTAAGCAACAATTAATGTTCAGTTAAACTTTTTAAAAGTGTCTCTAATTTCATTTTTCTAAGAGTTTTTTTTTTTAAAAAAAAACAAAACTAGCCATTAGATTTAAAAGTTTTGTTGCTTCTTAAACTTCATAAAGAGAGAACAATCACACATTTGTGAACTGGTGCTTCTAGAAATCAAATTTAAATTTCAGGATATTATTGCCATTAAAAAAATAAACTTTATTATTTTCTTGATTCATTTAGCATCGAGATAGATGTATAACATATATGATATATCACTTCTAAAATTAATTATTATTTTTTAGAAAAAACAAAGAGAAAAGAGAAAGAAAATCTCACTTGTACGGACGTCGGGTCGGAGCCGACTTCTCTTCAAGAAGTAAGAGTTAAGTAAAGCTATTTAGTTTTTTTAAAACGAAAAAGTTTCATATGTCATTAAACTTTCATAAAAAATTTATTTATACCATCAATTAAAAGTTTACTTTATTTATGTCATTAACATTTAAGAAAAAACTCATTCATGCGATTAATTTTTAACGGTGGTTTTACAAAATCATTTGTGATACGTGTCCAATTATAATTCGGGCACGTCATCATTAGTTTTTAACAATAGTTTTACAAAACCATTTGTGACACGTATCCAATTATAATTCGGTCACAACATCAATTTTTTTTAACGAGAGATCAAGAGCCCTTTTACAATCAGACATTTAGAATTCCACTTGCTTTTTAGTAGTCATCTCAAAGTGCCATTTCTTAGTCCAAGATTATCAGATGGATTCAAAATTTCAGATAACAGTGTTGATGTTAGATGAAATATATTTGAGTAAATCGTTCTACTTATCTAAAGCCTTCCACCAATATAGCTTTCCTTAAGGTTCTGCAGAGCCTCCCTTAAAGAATCTTCATCCTGATCAGAATACTTCAAGCACATCAGCCGTTGAGCTACACGGTAAATCAATTGTACGTCCTCGTACTGTCTGCAGTTCACCTCCATTCTCTTCATTTCCTAGACAAACTCAAAAAAAAAAAAAAAAGCAAACCGATCAAACATAACATGGATGTGCAATTTACCTTCCTCAAAGCTTGGCAAATAGAAACAAAAAATGCAGGGGAGAAACGCAAATGCATGGAAAATCTCCGCATTTCAAGTCGATAGGTGCATGTAAGATATTTCAAAAGTAGTGTATTTTGGAGAATCCAACACGGGTGTGGCAATAATTTTAGGGAGTCCGAGCAACATAGCTTAAAATAGTCTAAGTTGGTGCAAGGGTGAGATGTTACTATGATGCACTCAAGGGTGTGGTGTAATGGTCAATGAAGTGAATTATAAACCATGAGGTCTCGGGTTCAAATTCAGTTTTTCCTGTTTTAAAGAGAGTGGTGGTGGAAAGAAATGAGACTATCGCAGTGGTAAAACGAACTAAAAGATCTTTCAACACAATGGCAATTTCCAAACAAGACATTATTTCATTGCGGAAGTGAAACAAGTTACCTTCTCTGTGATCCTAGATGTGATTCTTTTGGCAGTCTCCACTACTGAACTTGGTAATCCAGCTACCCCTGCTAGCATGAGGCCGTAATGTGGCACATGACGTGACCCATCCTTCAGTTGAAACTAAGTAGAAAACACAAAGAGGAAATGAAAATAAAGGTATAAATTGTTTATAAACCATTGAATGATTCAAAGATATACCTTGAAGTCCATGCGGTTATTCCTCACATCAACATCAAAATGAAGAATTTTTACATTTGGATACATGGTGGATAGCGCTGATAGATTTTCCATATGAGTAGCAAATATTGAGTACCTGCAAACAAATTGGACGTACATTGGGTTAAACTATAAAACTTGGATGTATGTATTAAATTCTGCGACAAAATGATCCAACAGCAAGAGAGACAATTCTTTATGAAAACCTAAAGAACGTGTAGCTATTTTTCTTTATTTCTTATAACTGTGGTGTTTGGGCCAGCTTGCGCCTCCCACCAGCAACAACAATAGGTAACTCTATCCACCAAAGTTTGAACAGATGGGAAGAAATCACCAAGTGTTTTTGCCTCTGCTGGAATATGAACTTGAGACCTCATGGTTCTCAATCCACTTCATTGACCACTAGGTCACACCCTTGGGTCCAAATAACATGTGGCTATTGGAAACTCAAAAGAGTGACAACGTTCAATAAAATAAGCTCACTGGGTAGAAATATATCTGGACAGTGGAAATGCATCTACATTTATATAGAATTTAACATTATTATTTGGGTCGCATGTCTAGGAATCTAGAAGAGTTAATTAATCACAAAATTTAGTGCTCCACACCTCCTAGTAGTTCTCTGCCAATTTCCTAAGCAGAACTTTAAGTGTAAAGTTTAATTCTGAGATATAACGACATCTAGGAAGTTACAAGATGAAGAATTTTATCAGCCTTCTGAACAAAAAAATGAAGAGATTTTTTAAAGATATTGTCTTGCTTCTCTATAATGAAAATTTCAAACTAGTGATTCTATAAGAGGCTCAGAAAACAACCCTATGTATGTCTGCAGATGAATGTTAAATGCCTTTCTCCTTGCAAGAAATTGTAGATGATATCACAAAATCCACTCCCTATTTCAAGGTCCGGCACATTATTTATTATTCAACCCTGATATTCAAATACCAGATAAGAATAATTTCAAGCATAACGTTCCCCTTGGTATGCCTTCTGTACTTTCATTAGCAATCTTGATTGGTTTCTAAAATTTTTGCTCCTTATATGAATCCTGCTTTTAAGAAGCCCTTGAATTGGTAGTCATACTTTTATAGCATCCAGGTAAAAGCAGAGTTTTAGCAGTTTGCAAGTACCAAATATTCCTTCAACTTATAAAGTGAAAAATCAAAGCCTAATTTTCAAACTTTGCTGCAGTCCATACAATGTAAAATATAAGCTAACTAATCATAGACTTTGTTATGAAATACAGCATGTTTGGGCTAGTAAATATTTAACCATATTGCATTTAAGATTGAAATACAAAGAGAGCTTTGAGATTACGCTTTAAGTGTCAATAGATGCTCACAACAGCTCCACGCGATTGCGAGTCCATCAGAGGATGAAGTCGCCCTCCCCAGTTCATCCATAACAATCAAACTTCTGTGTACAGCAAAGGAAGTACCAATTTTGAACTATAGACAGACAAATCCTCATGCTAAGTCAGTTGACACATTTTGTGAAACAATCTACCTATGGGACACGTTTTGCATGATAAAAGCCGTCTCCTTCATCTCTGTCATGAACTGCATAGACCACAGTTACATGAAAAACTGGTGATTTCTATATTGGCCATCTCCGTAACAGGATGATTCGAATATAAAGAGAACATTTACAATTTGAAGATGTCAAACTTCAGAAGAAATTTGGCAAAACTAAGGTTAAGCTTTTTCACAAGTAAAACTAACTATTGCATAAATACAGGAACAAAATCAATGCTATTCTAAGATATAGAACTTCCATGCAAGAATATAACATTCACAAGTAGATGATTAATACCGTGCTAGAGTTTGATTCGAGACTGTCCATTGTTCCCATCCTTGTAAAAATACGATCGACCACCCTCAAAGTGGCAAATCGAGCAGGAATATAGCAACCAATTTGAGCAAGGATGACCATCAAACAAACTTGCTGAAGATAAGTACTTTTTCCGCTCCTATAACAAACAACATGCATGAGTTACCAGGTAGAAAATGGCGCAACAAACCCATGTGAGGCAGAAAGAGCTTATCTAAGATGCATGGGGGGGATGAGAGAGGTAAGTCAAGAGGGGTTGAAGTCCCCATCATCCATTATTTTTCTTTGCTCAGTGCTTCAATAAAAAGACGGAAAAAAACTTATGCTGTAGCTTCCCATTAAATATATGCCGGGATAGATTCTTAATCGGGAGAAGAAGGTTCTCATTTGTTCCCTTCCCTCGTCCAAAATTTTGAAGAGTTCGACATGATGTGAAAGGGGTTATGGTGTCACTCATACCGGATGCCGTGATACTCACAAGAAGAACAAACCTACACAGACAGTTTAATTTTATTAAGGAATATAATAAGGTTGCTTACATGTTTGGGCCCATTACTATAGCCATATTTGATGCTTCAGAAAGAAAGATGCCATTTGGCTGCAAAAGAGAATTCAATACCACTTCCAAATTCAGAAATTTCTAGTATCAAAGTGGAGAAAGGCCATTAACTTGCTATGTCAAGAATCAATTTCAAACTTCTTCTAAGATCAGTAAAAGAAAACAACATACAATGAAATCATTGTGTATGCTTTCCAGAATGGGGTGCCGTCCAGAATCAATTGCCAATGGGCCATCACCTAAGAGGGGAGAAAAATTTAAATTTAACCAATCAATTTTTTTCATAATCTTGGCATCAAGTAAGTATTGAGAGTTATGACTAAATACTCACATGTAAAACGAGCTCTAGTATATCTATCAACTGGTTTCGTTGATATAGTGTGAGCAAATGAATTTACCATCATGTCTAAAAGGCACAACACTTCTGAAAGAACAGTAAGCACAGATACATCCTCTCGTATTGCATCCATTAATGCTGCATGTTAGCATGAAAAGGAAAAAATTCTAAGTACAGATAGTTCTCAAATAACAATAGGCTAAACAGAACGAAGAGTATGCCACTTGTTGAATATATTATATGCAAATACAGGTTAACAGATGCATCTTTCATATGTTAAGCAGAATTGTCAGAGACATACAAAAACCAATATTAATACAGAAGTAACAAGCAGAAGATGGTGAGTTATCTTCCAAGTACAGATTGGAAGAGAACATTAACATCCCATCTCATTCAGAAAAATCCCTATCCTTCTAATCAGCATGTCGCTACTAGTAGTTAAGTAATGTTACTCTTGCTAAGAAACCATCTATATTATAAAGGGAATAAGTCCTGTCTGGAGCTATGCTTAGAATCATTAAGATGCACGGAAACCACTACACAGATCTCTACCAGGGACCAGGACAGGCAATAAGATATAAACTATTATTGGATGCTTTTACTTATCAAAACATATATATTATTGGAAGATTTTATTAAAGATTTTGACCTCTGTTGACATATGAAAAAACTCTCTTTAAAAAGCCAGTGGACTTGCAAAGTGAATGGCAAAGCACTCCCTTGCCCCACCCATAAGCCACATGTATACAGTGATTTTGCAATATTCTCTCATTGCACTCAACTCTGATAAACCATCCACGCATATATCTTATAGGGATTTGATGCAGAATGCAAGACGAAGAAGATAAGAAGATTTCAATAGATCATTCTTTCTATTTAACTAAAGCTCTAAAGATGTCATAATGATTTTTTTTCTTTCTAAATTTAGGTTTTAACTTAAGCTGATTCGCTGACGAATTTAGGGCTACATTATCATATTCTTGAGTCAAGGATATTATAATAATAAGGTATTTGTATTGAGTTCGTAGGAAATAAATAAAACAACTAAGAATCAGCCCCACATTTTCCACTCTTATAATATGTTTATGTTCCTGATCCACTAAACTGTCATCAATCAACTTTGCCCTCTGACATGAATGAAACCACAAAACTTTAGAATAAAAATAGTCCCGATAGTTTCATTAGTTCAAAGTTCAAACACCAAAAAAGGTTTGCTGAAAAAAGATGAAAAACTATAATATGTTGAAGACATTTCTTCTTGCCCCTTGGAAGCACCCAAAGAAAATAATCTAAGCTTTATGAAGCAAATGCCTTAGTTATGAAGTCACCGCTAATTTTGTCATTCTGCGTGGACAAGCATTTGATTAGGTAGAAAAGAGATCCAATAGCAGTAGTAGAAAAAGATGTGCATTGCACCCATCAATTTACCTTCAAGACAAAGTGCAGTCCTCAACCAGCATTCTTTAGCTGCAGACTTGTTCCTCACATTCAACTGTGAGTGAAGAAAAAACACCTCATCTATGAGCAAAGAGAAGGATAACCACCTGAATATTTGCACTTACTCTGTAGTTACTTTGATTGTCTGGAACTTTTCAGAAGCATTTTACACCACATGAAATAAAACCAATTTATGTATTTCATGAGTGTAACTCATTCTCCACTACAGTTGTCACCGTCCTTGCTTAAGCCTTAAAACTACATTCACCAATCTATATAACTATTACCAAGCAGTGTGTCCTGACCTACCTTTCGCTATTATTGCAAATTGAAAGCATTTTACACCGATCCAGTAAGTGGATTTCCTCATAAAAATTATCAAGAGGAATATATTATGGTATCTGTTTTGCTCCAACCAAATGGAGACTATAGTGGATGTCCAGTAATACTCACTGAAGCAAGTTCAAGACTAGAGCAATGGACATTGTTTCCATGTTTCACGACCTGATTATGTGAAACTTGTTAGAGGAAACGAAGCAGGATGCATAAGGACAGATTAACTTATATCATAGCAAAACAACCTGGATAAACTTGCTGGGCAGTTTTCCCTGTATGTCCTTTTGTGGAATGCTAAAATAAAACCCTTGCCTGTTATTGAATGGGATCTTCAAGTTCGGCAGTTTGAAATCTTGACGATACTTATTTGCGAGACTGTGTATAGCTATGAATTCAGTGTGTTAGAAACTAAGACAATGCACTTAAAAGAAATTAAATCATTAACAGAAAACTTCCAATCCACTTCCTTCACTCGTCTTTGTTGCATACCTAATTTCACAAAGCCCCGAAATTTCCACTCAATTCCAAAAAAAAATAAAAATTAAATTATTTAATATAGTAGGAAAACCTTCGCTAGTGTCACAGAATGACCGCCGAGCCATATCAAGAAGCCCATCTGCTCCAGCCTTAACAGCAAAACACTGCTGTGTCCGTGCCACAAAAGGAACTCGTGTATGAAGGACATCTTCATCAATCACCTCTCCAATTCTGAGAAAGTAAATGTTGCATGGATAAAATAAATATATGAACTGCTGAATGAACATAATAACAGAGTCATTGTCATCTAGGAATGATCATATAATAGTTAGAAAACTAAATGTATAATACAAAGAAAGCACCACTCATTAGTAATTCGCCTCATCATAGCATCTGAATCCTTTAGCGATGAACTTTATTATACTCTTACTTCGTTTAACTGAGAGAAACTAATTTTCAAACTAACAAAAACAGTATCCATCGAATATCCTAAATCATCATCCTAGAACTGTGTGGCAGCTAAGAAGATTGAGTAGGCACGGGAAAAATTAGCTCATGGACGTTAGACAAAATTGAGGAACAGGAATCCTCTCTTTCGGCAGAACAAGAACAGAAAAAGAAGAAAGTCCTCCTAGAGGGGATTGAGGTGGAGAAGATTCAACATATATTAACAACAAAGAAAAGGAACTGTCTGAATTCTGAAGAGAGCTCTGTCCGACAAGGAGGAAATTGGGGGGAAAGCATCATATATCTAGGCAAATTTGAACATTACCTTTTCCTTATTGAAGTATATTTTTCATTCTCACATATGGTTTTGTACACATTTCCAAGCAGACAACTCTTGGCTTCTTTAAGAACCTGAATCATGAGCTAGTTATTGTACCAGATAGGATCCAGAAAAATGTAAACCCCTGAAGCCAACAATGGTGCACCTTGGAGAGTAACGGTAAAGCATCAAGGGCTGTTTTGAGAAGAATAATGCTGGATATCATTATCTGGCTCCTTCTTCCATTATCCGAAGCCAAGACTTCATTAGTAACTCTCTTTGGCTTGAAGCAGAAGTGACAAAGGACCCTATCTAGATGGAGAAGCATACATCAACTTTCTGGAATGGGAACAAACTATATAGAATACGAGTGAGAACCCACCTCCTTCCTTATATGGTTACCTGTTTCTTTCGGAAACTTACGAAGGGCCTGAGACAAACCAAAGAATAGCTGTTCATTGCTCATCAACTCATCCTGGAGATCAATTGAGGGAAGTCTCAAACTTGTAACTCGTTCAAAGTATGAAATTTCAATAAAGGATAAGCCGAAAAAAAAAGATGAATTAAGTAGTGAGCTGAATGTCAATGTGAAGAACAAAATATGCACCTTGGTTGTGTGTGTGTGGGGGGGGGGGGGGGGGGGGGAGTGTAAACGAGTGATATCAGGGCCTCGAAGGAAAAGTAATAATGCTTTCAAAAGCTGTAAAGCATGATAATTGTCAAAAAAGGGTAAAGAAACAGTTTTAACACTTTCTTGAAGATAGTATATACTTGAAGGTTTCGGCTAGGTCAAATTATATCCTGAAAAGCACGGCATAAAACTACAAGATCATAACTCTCAGAAAACAGCTGCCGGCTTGTTTAAGTTTTATTGCAACTAAAACCCAATCAAGTAAGGATTAATGTAATTGCATAATCTGCCAGCTATAGTCAAACGGCACATCCCTGATCCCTCAGTGTTAAAAACTTCTATTTTCTGTAAGTAGTCAAAGAAACCTCAATCTCCTCCTTCCGGTTTCGATCCTTCTTTTTTTTCACCCAAAGCAACACCAGCAGATTATTAAATAAAGCCTTTTTTCAGAGAAGGCTTCTTCTCAATAAAATAATTCTTCTAAGAGGAGATATAATGAGCAATAACTATGGCTCAATTCCAAACAAGTTGGGGTCAGCTATATGAATCTTCACTATTTCATTGAAGTTCAACTCATGTCATCATCCTGGAGTAGATATAACCACAATAGATGAATTCTTAAAGCAGAAAATTACTAGACAAAAGTACCATGTAAAACATGAAATTTTTCAGGAACGATGGTGGCAAATTTTGATTCCATAACAACAGAGCATGTTATACATTCTTCTATTGCATGTGATACATTGAGAACATACCAGGCAATCGAGTCGAGTGTTAATTGTCTCTATGTCTTTCAGAGGCTGCAAAAGATTTGCCCTCAGAAGTCTAGTCCTGCAGTGGAGTATAATCAAGCAAATTCAGCATTATGCTACAGGTGCACAGCATACTGAAAGGACAGATTACGGAGCTCTCCATCCTGAGCAGAACATTGTCATGAGAACTATGAAGTTGGCTCAAATGTGAGGGTTTTCTATGTACATGTGTCATACTTTTAATCACAAAATAGCAAGAGGAATCATTAAGCACATATCTGACTTTTCTTTATATACAATTTGGTGCTATAGCAGGCGAATTATTCCATACCCTCCAATACTTCGAGTGGAAGATATAATACCAGCTAATCAATGAAATTATTTCCATACCCTCCAATAGTTCGAGTTGTTTTAAGCATGTGGAATAAACTTCTCTTTTTGTTGTTTGTGCCCAGAAGAGAAGCGTGCATAGGCTCAATTATCTCCAAGTTCTGAACACTGCCATCAAAGACGAAGTATAAAATTTACAGTATCTACAAAATCGTACAGTAAATTCTAAACACATTCCTTTAGGATATTCTGTAACTATTTTGCTGATGTTGTTAGCTGAAATGAAACTCAGTAGCAACTACGACTAATAAGTGATAGATGCAAGTTGATATGCAACTGTCACTAGTTTGGTACGAGGAGGCTACCTGGTGGAATCAATGTTCATGTGGTCAAAAGATCCATTAAAAGTAACCTGTGGAAGAGAAGATGACTTTGAATCCCAAATACTACTTTTTATTACTCAAGATACATGAAATTCTAGATGTGCTTATCCACCAAGTGGCACATTACTGTTATATGTATTTTTAACATTTCTGTTTCTTGATCACGTGATGAGAAATCTCTCTTACCAAAGGAACTTAAAAGAATTTTCGCACATGGCACTATAAAGGACGCTAGTGAACAGCGATACTAACCTTCAAAGAGCTAAAAGTAATGTCAGTTCAGTTTTTTTCCTAAGAAATGGGATATCTTTGACTAACTCACTAACCTCCCACGGCCCCATCCGCCCAAAATAGAAATGAATAGAGAAAGAAATCCTCAGTGACATGTTCTAGTCATGTACACTAAAGCTGGACATAGTAAGTATCAATCAACACAATAATGTGAACTCTCAGACCTACTAGGAAAAATCGGTCAGGCCAAAAATATGCAAACACATGATCTGAGACATTCTTCTAGCCGCAGCTACAATAATCACAACGAAATCAGGTGTTATTGGTGAACGGGGACTAGTTCATACTTCTTTCAAATTCTTACACTTCATTGTGGTGCAATTTGATGGCCAAGACAATTGAAATCAATAGTTGTACTATGCAAGGATTTAACCATTTTGCATGGTAAAATTATTCTTGCGGTATATAACTTCAATAGATCGAAGTACTCTATATGTTTCTGCTCCTATTTGATCCTTTCATGCATGAGAAGTCGCACATACCAGCAAAGAGTGATTTGTTATAATAACACCTTTCTCTGCTTCGATCCTGCACATTATGTATGTGCCATATGTATTAATATCCGGAAAAAAATCAAGTGAAACAAGAGGCAGTTTTCCTCTAAATCATTAGCATCTTAATATGCTGAAAGATAATCTTGTTTTGTTTCACATATTGGTAATATAGCTCATAGATCGACAATAAATTTCCTTCAAAGTTAAGAATATTAAATTGACATTGCCAGTGTTATAAGGGTCGATGGTTGTAGTTGATACAAAATATAAATTGAAGAATCTGGAGTCCTGACGCAAGTAATGTGCAGAAAAATCTTGTTGTAGCACAAGAGAAATCATGCTATCAGATGACCTCTTTGTTACCACTCTCACCAAGCATCAAATTGTGTCAGTTTTTCATAAAGCTAATGAATGGAAGTCTTCAGATTACTCAAGGTAGTCTGTATTCAACAAAGTAACATACTAACATGAGGTAATTCAGATGTTTAAAGAGCTAAGGATGAGATCTCAAAGTCTTATGTCGATTGTCGAACACCACAATGTTACTCATTTGTGGAGAGAATTTTAGCTCCCTGCACTTGTGCTTTGAGGACATAATTGTTGACTTGGACTTGTTCTTTTAGACGCTGACAACTTAAGCCCAAGTAATAACTAACTGAGATCTATACTAAATGTCCATTCCTGAACTAAGTGGCTCAAATTGCAAACTAAGGTATCCGAAAGAGCATTGGTGAGACTCTTATAGCAAAGCCAATTCAGTGTTTGTACCTATCAGAAATGGATATTAGTGTTGTTGCAAACTGTTCTACAAACTACATTACAATTCTCAAGATATGACTTAAGAACTTGAAATTATCATTCAACATGCACGAAGCATAGATGAAGTACTGCGTCCAATAAATTGGACGTCACCATAGCATCATACCACTTGATAGTTGCAGCTGCTGCAGCCAAGCACAAATAGTATTGCTTGTAGTATGAATCCAGACCAAGAGCAGACGGTTCCTTTGCAGCTAAACCTTTAACCAGTACAGCTCCCTTCAAAATGTATTAAAGTTTGAAGCAGTGTCAGTGTTTAAAACTCATTAAGGCATATAGTTCAAAGCCATCACAATTTAATGGGGAAGCAGTAAAGCCAATACTCTGGTATCATCAAAGCAACCACGGGCCATTATAACCTGTCTACATCAACATAAGCATAAGTCTTTGACTTCTAAAACATTTTAATCACGCATTTTATCAAAACAGAGCCACCAATATGTGTAGAGGAAACTTACCTTTTTTGTGGAGGAACAAACTCTGTCGGCCAGTTGTGAGACTCCGACCATTCCATCCGCCGCCAGTTTATTGGGGGAAACAATGATAACCATAGGTTCATAGAACTGTAGTAAAGTCTTTGTATTTTGATAGGAGCTGCTAGTCTCTATATATTGAGAAAGATGCAGTGACGCTGATCTCAAATCAAATGCAGCTACTCCAACCTGCCGATAAATTGCTATAGCCAGTTAAGATGTGAAATTTCGGCAAAGCATGGTTTTCTTTTCTATTCAACTCTGAATTACTTCTTAATAAGTTGTCCTTTTTTATAAGTAATATTCAATCCAAAGAACTGGCAGAAAAACAACAATGTCTTTTGAAAGTTAAGGAGACAAATTTCACTAGAATTTATTGAATATCTTGGAAATTCAATTTTTAACTGAATTTAACATCTCAAACCGACTTGCATCCAGAGAACCTTTGGCACAGATTCTTTCTTAAAATGCAATTCACCAGAGTACTTATTGGGTTTCTTTTGAAAAAGGAAAAGAAAGTGTTAAATCCATTTAAGTCAACAAGAAAAAATGTAGAGTGCAGCTTCACCCAGGGAAGCACCATAGACTTCTTTTAGCTGGTTCCATTCGAGATTATTTTAAGCCGTAAAGTTCTGAGGAACTACAATAAATGGTCGATAGATTCAACTAAAGCTAGAAGCTGCTTAAAGAATTTAGTAGAATGCTACCACAAGATAAACAAATGTACTCAAGGCAAAGGAAAATACTAATGTTGATGCATGCATTTAAGATGAGCAAATGTGAATGCAGCAGCTAAATGTGGATGAGAGAAATAATTATAAAATTTTCTTTGTTTCCTCCATGGTATGAGTACTCACGAAGGAACAAATTATGGTAATGCATTTACTCATTAATTGGACAAAGTTACTCCTTTCACCCCAATTTATATGACAGACTTCCCATTTAGGATCTCCAAGAAATGTCTAACATCATTCCACTGATAATATGGTTAATCCAACTTTCAAGAACTCAAATTTAGTTACCTTTCCAAATTTAAACTTTAGTGTGGTAGTTCACTATTTTTCGTATCAAACTAATTTCTCAGTTATTAATTTGATTCTTTTTTCTATTATACTAGTCAAATTCAACATTTTAAACTCTCAGTCAAAAACTATCTTATGAAGTGCACTGTATAGAGTATATCTTATTGTTTATTGTAGAGACCTAGATAGATAGGGAGGATCTGGTTTTGATCAAATAATAAGAGCGTTAAATCAGTGCAACTTAGTTCTAGGAGAAAGGACGTGAGGGGGATTAGTATGGTTCATCGCATCAAATGTGATTAACCTAAACATTTGCTAATATTCCTGTAATTTCAGAACCTTCTTTTTCACTAGTTCAGTAGCTCACACTTCAACAACAGCAATCTAGATATCTGTGCAGTATAGAAGTCATACATCTTGATTACCTCCATACATCAGTGAATATCACATTATATAACCACATACCCAGACAAACTTGAAATTAAGCATATTCTTCAAATTTGATGAACTCCAAACTATCAGTATATCATGACACGTATAAAATTGATGACCTGCTCTTACCTCTGAATTACTTCAACAAAACAATAAATTTCAAGGATAGAACATCCACATATTCTCTGACAGTATGCTTAAAATGAAGCATAATCCAATCCCTTATTCGAATTTGAGAAACTCAAAGCTATCATCGGACGTGTGCATCATATTTATCCATTTCTCAAAATTCACAAACAATTAAGCTATAACGCATGTGTTTATATACATGATATAAACACTCTTCAGGTCACAAAACTACAGATATGTTAAGAAAAAAATAAGTTCAAATCTGCTAGTTTCTACATCAAAAAATAACATCTATCTATTCAACAGAAGTTCAAAAATGCACGTAACACATAGCCAGAAATGCACATAAAAAGTTGCAAAATTAATATCAACTTTGTGCATCACATTGCGAAATTTGCGCCTGTGATTCAAAAGAACACGTTCTAATTTGCTTGATAAGTTGTGAAATCGCACCTATTCATTCCAACAAAATATGGGTTCAAATAAGCTCCTTATATATCACAAAACTGCACAGCTTCGTTCAAATTTAAGTTCCTATTCGCTGTTAACATCCCGAAATTTCATCTGTTTACTCAAATGAAGTTTAAATATGCTCATTACTAACAAAAGTTCACATTCATTCAGAAAAGAGTGTCCATAATATGCTTGTAATACATAGTTGAATATAGCACCATTCATTCAACAAAGAAGTTCAAATCCTCTCATCAGACATCACAAAATTGAAGTGATTCATTCAAAATCACACATTGAACATCGCGATCGCATCTGTTTACTCAAATGAAGTTCAAATTTGCTCGCCACTTACGAAAACATCTTCATTCAAAAAAAAAGTTCAAATATGCTCGTAATACATCGTGAAATAGCACCTATTCATTCAAAAAAAAAGTTCAAATTCACTCATCTTACATCGCAAAATCGCATTGATTCATTCAAAATTAAGTTCAAATTCGCTCGTTAAACATTCGAAATTGTATCTGTTTACTCGAATTTTGCTGGTTATACATGTGATGTTCGTCAAAATATTCTGTTTTATGATGTTAATTCGGATATCAACAGATGAAAATACACCAATGAAGAGAAAAAGGAGAAGATAACCTCCTTGGCTCGGTTCTCAATGAACCCGACGACGAAGCTTGATCTTTCTCCGGCGTCTTCTTCCATTGAACTCTAAGAACTCAGCTTGTGAACACTGAGCAGTGGTGAAAAACGTGACTTCTCACATTCGCGCCAAGTTATATATATAGTAGCAAGTTTTTACCCGATTGCCCCGGTTTGACGTATAATTTATTTTCACTTTTATTTTAATGGTGGTGCTTTTTTACCTGACATGATCATAATTTCGAATTGGCACAAATTTTTAAAAAAAAAAAAAAAGAATATATATATATATATATATATATATATATGCGGAGTCAGAATTTTCAATAGGGGTTCAAAATCTGTAGAAATAGATAGCCGAAGGGCGTTCGACAATATATATTTAAACTTATTTTAACCATATAAATAATATAATTATCCCACGAAGGGGGTTCGGATGAACCCCTTGTATGAAGGTAGCTCCGCCCCTGATACAGTGGTGGACCCAGGATTTTCTTTCACGAGGTTCGAAAAATAAAAATATAAACGTGTAAATAAGTATTTTGAAATGGGCCTTCGAATTTTTTTGGGTTTAAACCCACACTTTTGGCACGTTTTTAAAATAAAAAATTTACATTTGAACTTATTTTAACCATATAAATAATATAATTATCCCACGAAGGGGGGTCGGATGAACCCCTTGTATAAAGGTAGCTCCGCCCCTGATACAGTGGCAGACCCAGGATTTTCTTTAAGGAGGTTCGAAAAATAAAAATATAAACGTGTAAATAAGTATTTTGAAATGGGCCCTTCAAATTTTTTTGGGTTTAAAACCACACTTTTGGCACGTTTTTAAAATAAAAAATTTCGAACTGGAGGCGTGCATCATACTAATAGGGGTCTTAGCATTGAGCCATCTATTTTTATTTGTTATTGATAGAGTTCAAAATATATGTATCTATAGAAATACAGAAAATTTATCTTATATATATGTGTATTTTTTTACCGAGGGTATTCGGGTGAACACTCTGGATCCAATATATATATATATATATATATATATATATATATATATATATATATATATATATATATATATATATATATATATATATATATATATAATTGAGGTCGAAAACGTAAAAAGTCATGGATCAAAATATTTTTACCTATAATCTAATTTTGCGCATAAGTTTAAGAAAAAGTTATCATTACGACGAATGACAATGAACATAAGGAATTAAGTTTAACCCACAAAAAATTCAACCCATCATAATATTACAATTTTTTAAAAATTAACTCGCCTCTTTCATACCACTTAATATTTTTATCTCTTCATTTTATTAACTAGCTAAAATACATAATACTAAGTTACAATGCTCGTGTTATTTGCCTTGTTTATGTTGAAACAGTAAAAATAAATAAATCAACTATTAAATTATTCAAGTACTTTTATTCATAAAAAAATTAAGTGAAATTTTTTCTTTCAAGTATGGGGTTAATCTTTTTGAGTTTTTGTCTTTATCTAAAACCACATAGCGATATATATATGGTTCTTCTTATATATACTGAAAAAATAATTTTGATGACATTATTTTAACCGCTTACTAATCAGTAATTTCTTAATTGCTTATTTTTAATAATAGTACCATTCATTTTTATTTTTGTCCTATTTATTACCACAGTCTATACTAACAAGAGATTGATTTACATTAATAAATGATAATATCGATCGAGGCAAGCACAACACTCATTCTCGAAGCTCTTATTGAAGCTGATAGATGCTTTTCATTTCTTTTAAGTAATATCGCCGCACTACAAAATTTGTATTTTGACTAATCAAATCACTTTTTAACATAAATAATTAACATATTCAAACTACTATGTGGCTATATAAATAACAATAACAAAAATAATAAAATAAAATAATTAATAGGTCCATAAATTAGAGTGGTATAAACAAAAGAGACAGGTGGTTGCATTGCATGGCAAGTTGGCAACAAGTCAAATAATAGCCCCACTTCATTGACACTCCCTCACTTTTTATTTTTATTTTATGTAAAGACAAAATGGGTTTTATTTAAATAAATGTAAATTTGTAGACCTAGTAGAAAATTATGTGACAATTTACATAGATAATTATTTGTCAAACTCATTGTTTCAATTAATATGACGTGGTTAAGTGAAAACAAAAATATTGATAAGAAGAGCCTATACACAAGTTTAATTAAGGAAAATAAAGTTTGTGATAAATATATATTCGTACTAGATGCATAAATAATATTAATAAAATAAATTTGAATAACACATATTTTACATTATTAATTATTTTGATTTAAGCACGTGATATATGTAGTTTTTTCTTTAATTTAGAACAATAAAGTCAAATAATGTTGTATTTTTTAGTAACAATTGGAGTTCGGAACTAAATGATTTTTATGTAATTGAAATTTACATATTAGCAAACGGATTGAAATGTATTATGATAAATAAAAATCAGAAATGAATTTTGAAACTATTAAAAATTATTTGAGAAAAATATAAAACAATAATTTGATTTGTGTAATTATAATATTGCTACACACAATGAAAAAAACAAGATATAGAGAAAAAACAATTTACACCAATGCTATATCTTAGTGTGAGATTTTCTTTCACAAATTTAAATTTAATCAAATTTCAATAAGATATATAAATAAATAAAAAACTGAATGATATAACTATGTATAAAAAATAAATATAATTATTATGTATAAATATTTGAAGAATTGAAATCAAAGTGGGAAAATAAAAGAACTGCTACATAAAATGAGCAAACAAGATATGATATATAAACGTTATATTCTCAATTCAAGTTTTTTCTCCAAAAAAAAAATAGAATTTCAATCAAGTTTTAGTGAGAATATCAAGCATTAAACAGAAAATTAAAAGAAAAAATAATAATTAGAGTGTATGCGTTAAGTATTTTACGTGTTGGCCAAAGTTTAAGATTGCTACATAATATGAAACAATCAATCTATGATATATCATCATTTTACCTTCAATATGTAACTTTACACTAATTTAGTCGACTTTCAATATAAATATCAAATATCAAATAAAAATTAAAAAATATAAGAGATAATTATAGTATAAATATAAATAGTACAAATAAAATTTTCGAAAATTGACCGAAGTGTCAAAATTACCATCCATACATAAAATGAAATAATCAAGATATGATCTATCAATTTTCTCAATACATTTAAAGTATAAATATAAATAGTACACATAAAAATTTAAAGAGTCAATCAAAATGTAAAAATAATAAATTGCTATACAAAATGAAATAAACAACGTGTGATATAAATATTTCACTTTCAACGTGAAGTTTTTTGCAATGAATTATAATTTACACGAATTTTAATATAAATATCAAAATTTGGATAAAAATAAAACATATTAGGTATAGTATAAGTATTTTGTGAGTTGGTACCAAAGTGGTAAATATAGCATGCTTTCTCTATGTTTTTCTAATTAGAACACCATTTACATATACATACACGTGTATAATAATAATATATATATATATATATATAGAAAAAATATATATCGTCAGAGAAATTTGCTTCTTCGATCTGTAAGTTAATTACTTCATGCATTAATTTTCGGTTTGTTTTTACAATTTTGATGTGTTGAATTCAATCGAACAATATCCCAATTTTCGACGATTTTTTGGGTTTGATTTTGGTGGTGTTGAAATCCGGCGAAAAACTTAAGATCTTGCCGGTTTTGTGCTTCAATTCAATTCAATGCAGAAGTTGTTGTTTTTCTGCAATTAATTGAAGTTTTGAGGTCCGATCTGATACTTGTTAGCTAAATTTTGGAGTTTGAGTAAGCGGAATTTTGTTAGGATTAATTAGGGTTAGGATTGTATTGAGTAGTTAGATGGCATCGAATCCTCCATTTCTAGTGGAGGATCAGACGGATGAGGATTTTTTTGATAAATTGGTTAATGATGATGATGATGTTGGTTTTAAGGTAGCTACATCATCAACGGGTTTGGGTTTGGGTTTGGGTGCGGGTGCGGGTGCGAGTGTGAGCTCGGTGTATGATGATGGAAATGCATCTGAGGTTAAAGCCTTTGCTGATCTTAGTTTAAGTGATGATGTTGATAGTGGAGTTGAAACTGGGAAGAAGGAAGGGGAGAAAGTAGATAAAAGTGATGATAGCAACGCTAAACCGGGTTTGGTAGTTGAGGGGAATGGAGAGAAGAGTAGTGGTTCTTTAGTGTCATTGACTTCTGTGGGGTCAGATGGATTACTTGAGTCCAGCAATGGTAATTTGGAGACTGAGGTAACTGATGGTAAGACGGAGAATCGCGCCAGTGGATCGAGCAATTCGGGTGTGAAGGAAGTTGGATGGAGTGCTTTCCATGCTGATCCAGTTACAAATGATGCTTCTGGGTTTGGATCCTACGTGGACTTTTTCAGTGAATTGGGTGATAAGAACGGTGATGCAACGGCAAATGTTGGTGAGAATGTGAATAAAGGGTCAACTGTTTCGCCAGCGGAACAGGTTCATGACCAAAAACAAGTTCATGAAACAGCGTATTTGGAGAATACTAGTTCGTTAACACAGGGTCAAGATAGTTACGCCCATGATGCTACCACAGAACAAGTTGCAGATGGACAGGATCTAAATAGTAGTCAGTATTGGGAAAATCTTTATCCAGGATGGAAGTATGACGCAAGTACTGGGCAGTGGTATCAGGTTGATAATTATGAATCAGGAGCTAATGTACAAGGAAGTACTGATTCTAGTTTGGTTTCGGATGGAACGTCAGAGGTCTTGTACCAACAGAAAACTGCTCAGTCTGTTTCTGGTAATGTGGCTGAGAGTGGTACAACTGAGAGTGTCACTAATTGGAATCAGGGCTCACAGGTAAACGGTTCTACTGACAATGTGACAAACTGGAACCAGGCTAGTGACAATACGAGCGCTGTGACTGACTGGAATCAGGTGTCACTGGCTAGTGATGCAGGTGGTGTCACGACTGACTGGAATCAAGCCTCACAACTTAACAATGGGTATCCATCACATATGGTTTTTGATCCTCAGTACCCTGGTTGGTATTATGATACAGTTGCACTTGAATGGCGCTCTCTGGAGAGCTACACATCATCTGCTCAATCAACTGTTCAAGGCGAGAGTCAGCTGGATCAGAATGGTTTGGCTTCAGCGCAGACTTCCTCTTACAATAATGATCAAAGGGATTACGGTGCATACGGGCACAATGACAATAGTAGATTCCAAGGGTTTAGCAGCAGCGGAGGAGATTACAACTGGTCTGGCACTTCAGGTAATTACAATCAGTATAGCACAAATATGTCACAAAATGAAAATGCTGCAAAGAGTAACCATATGTCAGAATATAGTGGGAACCAGCAATTAGAGAACCACTACAACCAAGATTTTTCGGCAAGCAGTCATTTTAATAGGCAAATATCTAATCATTATGAGGGAACAGTTCCATACAATGCAAAAGCAATTCAAAATCAAAATGACCAACGATTTCTCCCTGGTGGGGGTTTCAGTCATCAATTCAGTCAGCCAACACTCCAGCAACATGAGCAGAAGCATGCCTCAAATGATTATTATGGGACTCAAACAACAGCCAATTATTCCCAGCAAGCATTTCAGAGTAGCCAGCAGTTTGGTCATGCTCCTACTGTTGGAAGATCATCTGCTGGCCGCCCACCACATGCTTTGGTTGCTTTTGGTTTTGGTGGAAAACTGATTGTGATGAAAGATTATAGTTTTTATGGAAACTCATCCTTTGGAAGTCAGGTTTGTGTCAATTATTTATATTATTTTTGTCTTTCCCCAATGTTTTGGGTTGCAGTACTCTTACTGATGATTGAAAGTATTTGTGCATGGTGGGTAAAGAATCCTGTAGGAGGTTCAATATCTTTGCTCAATTTGATGGATGTTGTCTCTGAGAGAGTTGACAGTTCAAGTCTTGCGATGGGGGCGTGCGACTATACCCGAGCTCTGTGCCGACAATCATTCCTTGGTCCACTAGTTGGTGGTAGTCCCAGTATCAAGGAGTTGAATAAATGGATTGATGAGAGGATTTCAAACTCTGATTCTCCTGACATGGATTACAGGAAAGGCGAAGTTTTGAGGTTGCTTCTGTCATTGCTAAAAATAGCATGTCAGTATTATGGGAAACTCCGTTCTCCTTTTGGTAGTGAGGCTGTGTTGAAGGTAAGATTTGAAAATTTGTAGGAGTAACATGCCTGTATTTAGATATTGATTATTTGTTTAACCTTTCAAAATGAACTGTTGGTTTAAATCAAGCTCTGGTCCAACTAAGTACAGTTTTATTCCACTGCCTTCTGTTTTCTGTTTGTGTTGGCTTTTTAGGCATATAAATTCCTTTCACTCCTAATGCCCATTGGTATCTCCATCTAACCTGGTCTTGCTTTAGTTGGATTCAAAAACTTATGGTATCAGCACATTCCGACTTTTATGGTTTCTTATGTGTCTTACATGTTTTGGGTCTAACATATCCTTTGTAATTTCTATATTTTTATTGTTTGACTTGATCACCTACGGGATGGGTGCGTCTCCCCCAAGTTTAAGAAATTCAACTGGCTTCTCTTCCCTAAATGATGAGAGCATTAGGTAGAAAACGAGAAAGAAAATTCAGTATTGGATGTTGACTGCAGTTAAACAAATAAATAGTAGTGGTAGTAATAGCACTGCCCCACATATAATAACCAAGAGAGAAGAAACAATAATTAGGCGCTTGCATCACCATGTGAGCAGAGCTATGAAGTAGGTTAGATATTGGGCTCTGAAATGTCTAGTTTAGTTCTGCTCCATTCTCTACATCACTTTCTATCTCATAGAGTGGCTGGACTCTGGAGGAATTTGGGGGGATGTGTTTCTTTTTCATTATATTGTGTTTTCTTTTTCATTATATTGTGTTCTCTTTGATGATTTTCACTACAGAAATACATGAAGCCTTGAGTCAGTTGTCATTTGAAGAAATCTTTTGTTAGAATTAACACCATAGCTGGTGGTACTGTAATACCTTTTACTAACTAGGAAAGAGTATTAATGTTCTAGCTGTTATAATTTTAATGAATTTATGTAATTTATTCTCTTCAAAATATTTGGCTAAACTTGCTGGAGTTTGCTAAGCTTGCTTTTTTGTTTTCCCTTTTTACCTTGTCAAAAGAGAGTATGTAAAGGTATGTCTTCCTTTTTTTGAATGCAGTTTAGATTTTTCATTTTGTACAATCATCTAGCTTGATAACGTGAAAAATAGCTTGTCTAATTTTATTTTAACCAAAATCAACAAACTTAGTAGCTGTTGCTAATTTGGTTCTGCTACTTTAACAGGAAAGTGATGTTCCAGAAACAGCGGTAGCCAAATTGTTTGCTTCTGTGAAGAGGAACGGGATGCAACTCAATCAATATGGCACTGTTGCCCAGTGCTTGCAGCAATTGCCTTCTGAAGGACAGATGCGGGTAAAAAATCTTTTGCAACTTTCTGTTCTTAGTTGTTATTTTGATTGTTTGCTAGATCAGCCAACCATTTTCGTTACTTGCTCTAGACTACGGCTTCTGAGGTTCAAAGTCTTCTAGTATCTGGAAGAAAGAAAGAAGCATTACAATGTGCACAAGAGGGGCAGTTGTGGGGACCAGCTCTTGTTCTCGCTGCACAACTTGGTGATCAGGTTTGTCTAGTTCTTAGTGTCCCTTTAGCACCCAGCCTCTTCTCTCTCTCTCTCTCTCTCTCTCTCTCTCTCTCTCTCTCTCTCTCTCAATTATACATGTGTGTGTGTGTATATATCTTTCTATCAATATATTTTTAATTTCATGCGTAATTGTAGTTCTATGTAGAAACGGTGAAGCAAATGGCACTTCAACAGTTAGTAGCAGGGTCACCTTTGCGGACACTGTGCCTACTAATTGCAGGTCAACCGGCTGATGTTTTCTCTGTAGAATCTCCATCTCAAAGTGGCATGCCTGTTGTAAATGCGGTTCAACAGCCTGCACAGGTTTTGTGTTCATAACTTGTTACAAGCAGTTAGTTTCATTAGCTTATTTGCTGCGTTTTCCTCCTTGAACTTATTTTGTAATGATTTGCCCAAGTCCCAGGAATTGAGCCCTTAAAGGGGATCTTGCCATTGAGATACTCTTGTATCTTAATTCTATAGAGTATATCATTTTGATAATGTGTTCTGCAGTTATAACCATAGTATCATAATCATTCTTTAACTTTTAAAGCTTCATAAAAAAGAATTATGAAGATATTTTAGGGCGTACTGAAAGGTAAATAGTGATTAGAAAAGGGAAATGGAGCATAGTTTCGTATTTTTTGATAATTGGAATTTCAATAAGGCTGCTCTTTTGAAGTCTAAGGACTTCTGTTTGGTTGGAGACAAGTTAGGTGTGGGACATTGGGGTTCAAATCTCAGCACTGACAAGAAAAGAAAAAAAACGATTACACAAGTTCTTTCCACCCTCCTCAGGCTAGGCAAACCGAGTTACTCGGTACCTATGATGTTGGGAGGTAGTAGGTACTAGGTACCTGGTGGAATAGTCGAAGTGTGCGTATGGTGGACAGTACTGTTATATAAAAAAAATTAGGTGTGGGTATTGTTCCGTCAGACGTCCAGAGTTTTGATGATGAATTAGGTGGGGTCATTGTTCTGTGGGGTCATCGTTATGTCAGATGTGCAGAACCTTGATATACCCATGCAGGATTCAATAGCTACCCTTAACCATGATGATTTTTTGTGAATGTTATTTTGAAGTCCATCCTATGTTTTAACATATTGAGCTTTGTTGTTTTATTACGTAACACCATAGATCGTAAGTGGATCCCTCTTTCTTTTTCCCGTTTCTTTGGAGGGAGTTATGTCTAGACGTTGAGTTTAAGTAGTTTTCCTCCCTACTTTATTGCTTGTTGAAGTTTTAAGATAATACTTTCTTTGGATTATTACCTTATTTTGATTTCCTCTCTTTGTCCTAGTTTGGTGCTAATATCATGCTGGATGACTGGGAAGAGAATTTGGCTGTTATTACCGCAAACAGAACGAAGGATGACGAACTGGTGCTTATTCATCTTGGCGATTGTTTGTGGAAAGAGAGGAGTGATGTATGTCTTATGCCTTGTTTTTTTGTTTATATTACTTTCATTCAGTGGATTGCATTTGGTTTTGTTGTCTGCTTCTTACATACATTTTCTTAAAAAAATTGATCTAGATTGTTGCTGCACACATTTGCTATCTGGTGGCCGAAGCAAACTTTGAGCAATATTCAGATACTGCAAGATTGTGTCTTGTGGGTGCAGATCACTTGAAATTCCCACGAACTTATGCTAGTCCAGAGGCTATTCAGGTGCTGCTGACCTCTAGTTTTTGTGCATTTTTAGTCATATGAAGAAATGTGAAACATCTTGTGCCACAATCAGCATATTCTCATGTTATGTGCTACTGGTTAACATGGGTTTATCGCTTGACTGATGAAATGCTTGTATGAACAGAGGACTGAGATTTATGAATATTCAAAGGTACTGGGGAATTCTCAATTTATTCTCCCTCCTTTTCAACCATATAAACTTGTATATGCATACATGTTAGCTGAAGTTGGGAGGATATCAGACGCATTAAAGTAAGTATGCCAGTTTTTTTGTTCAGCAAGTTACTTGAGATCCTTTCAGCTGGTTCCTTAACATTTTTAATTATAGGTACTGTCAAGCATTGTCGAAATCACTTAAAACTGGCCGAACCCCTGAGACAGAAACACTGAGACAGTTAGTGTCGTCTCTTGAGGAAAGGATTAAAACTCACCAACAGGTACCTCTCTATCCTCTCATCTATGTTGGATGATTGTCTCAGAGATATTTATTGTGGAACTTTCTGCATACAGGGAGGGTTCTCCACAAATTTGGCTCCTGCGAAATTGGTTGGTAAATTGCTGAACCTTTTTGATAGCACGGCTCATCGTGTTGTTGGGGGCTTACCACCGCCGATGCCAACAAATGGCAGTTCCCAAGGGAATGAACATCATCATCAGTTTGCGGGGCCTAGAGTCTCAAGTAGTCAATCAACCATGGCAATGTCATCACTGATCCCCTCATCGTCTGTGGAGCCAATAAGTGAATGGGCAGCTGATAGCGGTAGAATGACAATGCACAATAGAAGTGTTTCAGAGCCTGACATTGGAAGAACTCCAAGACAGGTGTCTTATCCTGTTTCTTTGTAAATATTACGTTGACTGGATCTATCCTGTCTGGTTTGAAAAGAGGGGTTTGTTATGAATTTGTGTTGGATCAGGTTGACTCATCAAAGGAAGCAAGCTCAAGTAACACAGGAAGCGATGCATCAGGAGCTGGAGGGACATCACGGTTTCGTCACTTTAGCTTTGGCTCCCAGCTTCTCCAGAAAACTGTAGGATTAGTCCTCAAACCCCGTCAAGGCCGTCAGGTAGATTATTTTAGTTTTTTCTCATCTTCGTCATTTCCTAGATTGCAGTCTTCACAAAATTTGATGCTGACACTTTTTTCCTTGTCTTGATCACCTCAAGGCAAAATTGGGTGATTCGAATAAATTTTATTATGACGAGAACCTTAAAAGATGGGTAGAGGAAGGAGCAGCACTTCCTGCTGCGGAACCACCCCTTGCACCCCCACCAACCGCTGCTGCTTTCCAGAATGGAGCACCAGATTATAATGTGAAGAGTGTATTAAAAAGTGAAAGTTCTATATGCAACAATGGGTTTCCGGAAATGAAGAGTCCAACTTCTGCTGATAATGGTGCGGGAATCCCACCTCTTCCACCTACGTCCAACCAATTCTCAGCTCGCGGTCGTATGGGTGTCCGGTCAAGGCAAGTGATTTTGGCATGTTAATTATTTCAGATGATATGATTTGACCAGTAGACCTATAAAAAAGTGGACTAATATAGACCTAATAAGGTTAGTGACATCTTTGGACAAGCTATGCTGTAAGTTATCACCCATCTGATTGAACCTTTTGGGCTGGCTTAAGCGAAACAGCCCTTGTTTACTTAGTTGGTCCGATTCTGAAAGAGGATTTTAAATTGGTGAGAATAAATACTTGATAAGCTCCTATGCATCAAACTAACATTTTTTAGTGTGAACACATGTACCGGATAAGACTGATCTCAAAAAATAAAAGTATTAAGCTTTATTTCTTTCCTCTATTAGTTATGGTGGCTCCACGATAACATTGAGTTGACTGGCTCTTTAACATAAGAATCAATCCTTATCACTGAAAGTGATGCTGAAGCAATGTTTTCAAAGGTTTGAACATACTTTTATTACTACTACATATGACCATGTACAAGGGCTTTAATCTAGAAAATTTGTTGATAGGTCATTGAAAGATTTTAAGTGTGTGTGATGCTCTCTCCTCTATAACTCAAAATAGAGAAACCTGACTGGCTTCTCTTCCTTCTTTTGGCAGGTATGTTGACACATTCAACAAAGGTGGTGGTAACCCAACGAATCTGTTCCAGTCGCCTTCTGTTCCTTCCATAAAGCCTGCTACTGCTGGCAATGCCAAGTTTTTTGTTCCTGCGCCGATGTCCCCTGTTGAAGAGACAGGAAACAGTACTTCCAATGAGCAAGAAACTTCAAGTAATAGTGAGAGTGATTCAGTTTCTGCTGTTAATGGACCGATCCATTTCCCTGCACCAACATCAAGCGCTGCGCCTATGCAAAGATTTGCAAGCATGGACAACCTCTCCGATAAAGGAGCTGTTGCTAGCTCTCTATCAGCTAACTCTCGGCGAACTGCATCATGGAGTGGCAGCTTTCCTGATGCTTTATCCCCAAATAAATCTGAAATAAAACCACTGGGTTCTAGATTGAGTATGCCTCCGTCGTCATTCATGCCTAGTGATGTTAATTCGATGCATTCCTCAACGAATGGCGGCAGTCTCAGTGATGATCTTCATGAAGTAGACCTGTGACGCAACAAGATGTATATACCAAGTTTTGCTCGTCGTCATGGTATCCTGCTCGGAATCTCTTCACTTTGGTGGTAAACAGTTAAGTATGTGGTCAATGAAGATGGAAAATCCTTTCCTGTCTTCTCACACCACAAATATACCCCCTTTTCTTTTCTTTTCTTTTTTTTGTTTAGCTACTTTTTGTAAGATCAGTTGTATGTTGAAAGTAAATGGTTATTTAGCTGTAGGGATATAGGTTTTTATTTCTTTTATCCCTCTTTACACCTGCTGTTAATTGTTATTATAAACACAATGGAAGTGGTTTAGAGAAACATTGTACAGTTGAAATATTCATTCATTGAGGAAAGGAACTTTCATTTGATAAAAATATGAATTGAAGTTATACTAATGGAAAAAGACCGATCCAACTTTTAAAAGAATAATATGTTTCTCATATTGGTTTTACTTATAATTATATTTTTACCAGTATTATATAACTAAAAGTTAATGCTTTGACAAAAAGAAATTGTTGCAAATGACTGTCATAAAACATATAAACTGCTGCTATTACAATTGTTCCAAAAATGAAGAAACAAATACCATCTAAATATCACATTCATTCTAGTATGTTTTTCAGACTGAAAAAAGAGCAAATGTTTGAAACATCCCTCGAGTATGTTGCAGCAGCAACAATGGCGGTGGTTGATGATGACAGTTCAAATATTGTCTCTCTCTTTCTCTCTTCCACACTAAATTAAGCAAATTCCTGCCGATCTCAAATGACATAAAAGCATCAATAGCAGCATATTCAATTTGTTCATACACCAATTCCTCAGCATCCCACTTACTCAATGTCACATTCTTTGGCTTCTCCATCACTTTCCCAAGTACCTCTTTTGCCATTCTCTTCAATCCCATCTTTCCATACACTTCCTCTCCGTAAACCGACAATGCCAATCGATTCAAATCCACAGTATTCGACACAAATAACTTATGATCACGAAGCAATTTCTCCGCGTCTCCTTTGACCCCGACTCCAACAAACTTAACATTGGGATCTCCAAGGAACTTGGAGAGGAATGCTGGAAGGCCGTCTCTGTGGAGGAGTTGGAAGAGTAAGCAACGCCGTCCTACACAAAGTTGGAGAAGAGCGACAGGGTGATTTTCGTCAGGCTTGAAACAAGGCAGCCACTCGATATCAAGCCCAACTACAAGTTTGTGGTGTCTCCGGCGATGCAGATGCATAGTTTCCAGAATCCAGTCATTAACAACGACAGCATTCTTCGTAACCGTCACTTGGACTTGGTCACTGTAGAAAGGAACGACAGAGATTTTCGCCATTGGAAAAAACAAGTAAGAGAAGTAAGTAAATTGTGGAATAATGTATATCTATATATATACACGAAACTTTCCTAATTAATCTTGGATTGGAAAACAAATCCTAAAAAAAAAGAGTAAATATTTTAGAAAGTTTCCTAATTTGTATGTAAATACGCGCAATTAAATAAACCTAACAACAGTTTCCTAATTTGTATGTAAATACGCGCAATTAAAAACCTAACAACAGTTTCCTAATTAACATTTGTCTGGAAAAGAAATCTTAACAATATATTTTTTTTTAGCAAGTTTAGTAATTTCTAAATATGCACAATTAAAAATAAGGCATAATACATAAATATGCATTTAACTTGACTTCAAATTACATTTATGCCTTTCAGTTTTGGGTGTTTACAAATAGACATTTAAACTTGTATAAAGTTGAACAAATAGACAAACATGACCTACATAACATCCTACATATCATTTTTATGCAATTTTTTTATATATAAACACTGATTTGAAATCGCAATTCTAAATTCTGTCCAAACTCCGACTTATATTTGAAACTGATTTGCAATTTGGGTTCTACCTCCTTATATGCTGTTCATTTAAATCATTAGAGAAATATTTTGTGCTTTATGAAACATATTACATAAAGATACATTTACACTTATAATTTTCAAAAAACTATCTATTATTAAAACCTAACATAAATGTTGATATATGTGAGATTTTCTCTACCTTTTCCACCTTAGTATACTCATTTGCTTTCACTATACCAAATACAACCACAATAAATGTAGTGTTCATATAAACAATTCTTTTCTTGCCGATAAATTTAAAATTTGGATATTTTTAAAAATGGATAAGGATAAAAAATATCCTTAAACTATTTAAAATAGATTATTTTTACCCTTAAACTATATTTCGGCTCAAAACTACTCTTCTCGTCAAACTATCATGTCAAAAGTGCCCTTCTTATTAATGAAAGTTGTTAAATGCCATGTGGATGCCACATTGCAAGCTAATAGAGTTCCACTGCCAGAAATTCTAAACTTAAAAGGGTTAAAAATAACCTTAAACTATCCAAAATAGCTCATTTATACCCTTAAATTATATTTCGGCTCAAAACTTTACCCTTCCCATTAAACTATTGGGTCAAAAGTATTCTTCTTATTGACGAGAGTTGTTAAATGCCACGTGGATGCCACATTGCATGACAATAGAGTTCCACCGCCACATCGACTCCAGCAAACTTGACATTGATATCTATATGACATTTAACAACTTCTTCTCTGTAAACCGATAACACCAATCGATTCAAATCTACAGTATTCGCCACAAACAAGTTATGACCGCGAAGCAATTTCTCTGCATCTCCATTAACCCCGACTTCCAGAAATTTGACATTGGGATCTCCACGGAACTTGGCGAGGAATGCTGGAAGGTCGTCTCTGTGAAGAAGTTGGAAGAGTAAGCAACGCCGTCCTAAACAAAGCTGGAGAAGAGCGACAGGGTGATTTTTACTCTGGCTTGAAACAAGGTAACCACTCGATATCAAGTCCAACTAAAAGCTTATGGAGTCTCCAGCGATGGAGATGCACATTTTCCAGAACCCAATCATTAACAACGACAGCATTATTGGTGACAATCACTTGGATATCATCTCAGTAGATTTTCGCCATTGGAAAAAACAAGTATTTGAATTTACAAGTAATAAATACTAAATAGAATATATATATATATATATATATATATATATATATATATATATATATATATATATATATATATATATATATATATATTAACATTCGATTGACAAAATAAATCCTAACAAAGTATTTTTTTTAGAAATTTCCTAATTTGTCAATGCAGGCAAAATAAGTGTATTTGAATATTTTTTATTTAAAATAAGCGGTGTTTTAGATATTAAAAAGACATTAATGATGTTAAAATTTATTTTACACAAAATTTAATAGATCTAGGTTATGTAAAAGAAACTACTAAAATGGTT
Source organism: Solanum sitiens (assembly GCA_016801875.1). Lineage (NCBI taxonomy): Eukaryota > Viridiplantae > Streptophyta > Magnoliopsida > Solanales > Solanaceae > Solanum > Solanum sitiens. The sequence continues at coordinate 822,987 of JABWTJ010000389.1, read as the reverse complement.
ACATTTTTTTCAAGATATCTATTAAGGTAAGTTATTAACAAGACACCTTATTTCGTAAGAATGACAGAATATATACTTTCTTAAATGTTGGCAAATCAAAACATTGCTTATTTTTAAAAAGACAACGTTACAATCCAATTCATCAGATCGTATAGGCACCTACTCTAACACCTAAATTGCTTTAAATGTTGTTTTGATTTTTAGCGGCAATTAACATTTTTTGTATATATCCCTAGAGCGTTCAGCGATATTGGTTCTAATGTCACTTAACTAATGCCGGTAAAAACTTTAGCATTCTTTATTAATGTCAATATTGATTGTCGCTAAAAATTGTTTTTGTTGTAATGTATAAAAGTATCACTTGGTCTAGAGGACAATAGTGGAAGTACACATATGGATACTAATGTAGAAAAGTTAGAGAAAATCTCACATACACGATGTTGACACTAATATTAGGTTTTAATAATAGATTAGTTTTTTGAAAATGATAAGTGTAAATGTATCTTTATCTAATATATTTCATTAAAAAAATAGAACTTTGACCAAGCTCAAATTTCTTAAATGATCTAAATGAACAACATATAGGGAGGAAGAACTCAAATTCCATCCCAATTTGAAATAGATAAAAATATTAGGGATAAAGGTCTAAAAAATACTTTAATTTTGGTCGAATTTGTTATTGTGATATTTAACTTTCATGAGGACCTATTACCTCCCTTAACTATTTAATATTGTATTTTAAAGGTATATACGTGCTCACGTGGACACATCACTATTTATAATTTGCATTATTTTTATGTCCACGCGGGTAAATATATATGTTTAAAATACGATATTAAGTAGTATAGGGAGGTAATAGGTCCTCATGAAAGTTTAGTATTGCAACAACAAATTTAACCAAAGTTGGAGTATTTTTCAGACTCTTATCCCAAAATATTACTAGTAGGCTTTTGACCATAAGTAGCGACGACAATGGGGTGAGGCGAGACAACTTTTATTTCTATCCGCAAAATTTTAATCCATGTGGGTAAATAATTTAAATGGTTAAATAACACAGTTTGGTTACCCTTGAAGAATAATAAAGTTTTTCTAGCTCAGTGATTTTAGTCATTCAGCTCTTGCAAAGTTCTTCACAACTTGCAGTGCGCTGGTTCAATTCCCGTTATTTGACTTTGATTTTTTTCTTTTTATAAAAAATTTAGATAAAAATTAAAAGTAATTATTTAATATAAAGTTAATAAGCAAATTCTATTTATTTTTTTCTTTTCATTAAAAATTTAAATAAAATTTTAAAAAAATTATTTAATTTAAAGTTAATAAGCAAATTCTAACTCGTTTAGTTCTACTCTTTATTTTTTATTTCTCGTTGTCAGTCATCAAAGATTTGTAAAATCTTGAAGTACAAATCTTGAAGTATAAAAGTGATTTCACTTTAAACTGAAATCTCTCTCTTTTTCTTTGTTTGTTCACTTCCTATCAAATAAACGTGAACATTAAGGGTGTGTTTGGTATGAAGAAAAATGTTTTTTCATGAAAATGTTTTTCTCGAAAACAAGTAGATATTTGACTTATTTTCTCATGTTTGATTGGTGAGTAGAAAATATTTTTCGGAAAAATATTTTAGTGTTAGGTTTTTTAGTGAAAAATGTTTTTGACAAATATCTTTATTTTTTACTAGAGTAGAAAATAATTTTTGAAGTTGAATTTTTTTTTTCTTTAAGAAAAGAATTAAAGAAAAAATTCTTGATGGAGGTGTAGGTTTGAAAAAATTAAAAATTGAAGTTGATTTTTTTAAAAAAGAATATTATTATTATTATAATTTTTAATTTTTTTTTTGGGGGGGGGGGGCTGGTGGAGGGTAGAGAAATCGAGCGTAGGGGTGAAAAATGAAATTTGAAGTGCTGGTAAGGGGTGGGGTGGGAAGGGGGGAATAAATGAATTTTTGAAGTTGAAAATATTTTTAAAAAACAAACTTAAATTGTTTTTTTTTGGACGGGGGGTGGTAGGGGATGGGGTAGGGGATGGGGTGGGGGTTGAGGATAGGGGTGAAAAATGAAATGTTGAAGTTGAAGATATTTTTTAAAAAATAGACTTAAATTTTTTTTAGGGGTAGGGGGCTGGTAGGGGGTGGGTTGGGGACTGGTAGGGTGGGTGGGGTGGGGATTGGTAGGGTGGAAGGGTAGGGGGAAGTTGAAAGGGAGTTTTGGAAAATGTTTTTCTTACATTTTGAAGGAAAGTCTTTTCCTTAAATTTGAGGAAAATGAGTTGATTTGGAAAACATTTTCCAAAACATTTGACCAAATCAAACATGAGAAAATTGGAAAACATTTCCTCCATACCAAACACACCCTAAAGCTAAATATTATGTAGTTTGATTTTAAAAAATTTCGTATATTTTAATTTTAAAAAATTAATCATTAATGTTATGTAGTTGATTTACAAAATTTAAGCACACCCATTCGTTAAATTAGTTTTATCAGCTATATGGAATTTATGGACACCCTTCATAAATTTTTTGGCTACGCCACTGCGCATAAGAACTTTCACCTGCATCCACTCGCTCTGCATTCAACCCGCGTGAGTCTAAAATTTAAATAAGCCACAAAAAGATAACAATGACCAAAATAAGCTATTATTTTTGGAAGTAACTAAAATAGGCTTAGTGGAAGAAAAAAATTCACTTTATCCAATATTCCAAACGTTTTCCGTTAGTCCCATAACGTTTATATTTTAATATATAACAGAACTATTTCTTACACTTTACAAAGAGGAAGAAAAACTTTCACTTTATAAAACGTTACTTTACCTTTTCATTCTCTTCTTCTCCCCTTTCACTTTCATGGCTTCCAAACGTTTTTCACTCGACCGCGAGATGTCTACAGATTTCAAGAAAGGATTGTGGAACATAATATTATTATTTTTGTGAATGTATCTTTTTTTGAAAGTGTACAGTATTATTATTTTAATTATATATTATTATTATTTTGTGTATGCATTTTTTTAACAAAAAGTGAATGAAAAATTTTGAAAATATAACATGACTCGAGGATGACAGAAAATATGAATAAAAAGTTGCATATAAATTGATACAAAAATAAATTAACAGAGTAAATCATGTAAAATATTTTTTTTTAGTTACTATCACCGTCTGAGGCGTTCCGAGCTCGTGAAGGACAGTTATCTATCATAGCCTATTTGTTTTGCACGTTGAGCACTTGCGAGTGAGTGTACTTGCGGGAACATTCATTTCAATATGTATACGGGTGAAAAACATTTGGAAGTCATGAAAGTAAAAGAGGAGAAGAAGAAAATATAAAGGTAAAGTAACTTTTTATAAAGTGTAAGATTTTGTTCTTGTTTGTAAAGTGTAAGAAAAAGTTTCACTTTACAAAGTGTAAGAAAAACTTATACTTTATAAAGTATAAGAAATAGTTCCGTTATATATTAAAATATAAACCTTATGGGACTAACGGAAAAAGTTTGGAATATTGGATAAAGTGGAATTTTTTCTTCCACTAAGCCTATTTTAATTACTTCCTAAAATAGTGACTTATTTTGGTCACTTTTATTTTTTTATGGCTTACTTAGGTTCCGAACTCAACCCGCGTCCACCCGCTCAGCCCCACAAGTTAATATTTCTTTTTATTATTCCATCAAAATTACATTCCAATTTCACATTATAATAAATTTGATCCTGCGAAAAGAAATTGAGTTTGAAATGATGCATTTTATATGCGGAAAAGGGCCTAAAATATCCTCGAAGTATTGGAAATGGTATAAAATTACCCTCCATCCACCTATTGGCTCCAAAGTGTCCTTCTCATTTACCTATTGGCTCCAAAATATCCTTTTCATCCACCTTTGGGTTCAAAATTGACCACTTATTTAACTATTTTAAAATTAAACTATTTAAATATATTTTTTTAAATACTTGGCGCTTAACTGTTGGCCAAGTATTTAAAAAAATATTTAAATAGTTTAAATTTAAAACCGTTAAATAAGTGGTCAATTTTGAACTCAAAGGTGGATGACAAGGGTATTTTGGAGCCAATAGGTGGGTGAGAAGAGTATTTTGGAGCCAATAGATAATAGATGATAATTTTGTACCATTTACAATACTTCGAGGGTATATTAAAACCTTTTCCGTTTTATATGAGATGTTCGCTAGATACATATAGTGTTGCATTATTATTATTTTTAATATAATTACGTAATAAAATATGTTATAGGTGAGATTTTTTATTGCTTAAATTTGCAACGACTAAAACAATAAAATTAACAAGGTATATTTAATATTTTCAAATGCACAATCAAAATTTAAAAAATTAAATCTCAAAATTTCAACAATACCAAATAAATTTAGATCAAATAAGTTAAATACATAAAATAGTTATACTTGATGAAAATGAAAACATAAATAACTACACTTAGTAAAAATGAGAACTTGTAAATGATTTAACAAATAAAAAAACCCGTAAAGTTAAAAAATTGAAATTTCACCCACCTCGCCCCACTCGCCCCGCACATATATTTAAACTCGTCTCGACCCACCCCACCCTACACCCGCACCGTCACATTATCATCCTAATTCCTAACCATAGAGTTTGGTAGCGTAATTTCAAATCAGTATTTGTTATGAGATTTGTACAAAATTTCAACTTCAACTTCAATCATGAATCAAAAATCCCAAATTTCCAAAATAAAAATAAATAAACAGAACTTGGAATTCCCGAATAATTTTTTTATAAATATAAAATTGGGCTCATAATTTTACATTTCGCAAAAAAAGACTCTCATTCGACGTTAAGAGATTGGCGTACATAGAGGATTTTATGACACAATAACTAATACTACTATTGTTGATTTATTGGATTAGTGAACTTTGTAAGCTTTTGTGAATTTAAAAGTATGTAATAACATATAATCATAATATTTATTTATAAAAGAAAGGGATAAGACACAAGTATCCTCCTAAATTATAATTGAAATCTCAGAGAAATTGTTGGAAAACTATATGCACAACGGAAGCATATCATGATCTTTACTACTTACATGAATACTAGATAACTTATACCGTTTATGGTAGAACACATAATCATGCTAGAACACATAAACATGCAGAAATTTAATTCGATAAATACCTCTTGTGAGCGGATACCTTCAAGCGAATCCCCAAGATAGACAAACCTTCAAGCGAATCTACAAGATAGCTATGGTCTTCTACAGTGATCCCAAGTCACATCCGAACTCTCTCGATACTTGGGTGGGCAAGTATTGAATAGAAAACTAATCATCTTTATAGAGTTAGAAGAATACCTAATTATAGAGATTTCTTCCCAATCCAAAGAGGAGATAAAAATTCACTTTTTTTTCTTAACCCGAAAATTTATACGTTTGTTTTCTTATATAAGAAAACCCACGCTCATCTCCCCTTTTCACTTTAGAAATAGGATTCTGAATTCTAGTTAAATATTGGCACTATAGGGACCACAGAATTAATTATCGAGACTTTCTATTATAGAATAATTCCAAATAATTAATTTGAATTATTCTTACCATAATAAATTACAAATCATTCCACTAGAAATTCTTAATTGCACTCCTCTATTTCGTAATTCCCTGTTAAATGCTTATATAATTTCCATGTTAAGATTTCAGATACTAATCAATAAATTAAATTACTGACGAATTTAACTTAATGATTAATTTTTTTTAGAGCACTACTTAACTTATTTCATGTGTCGGATTCATATATCCACTTATAAGATTTGACATGATGAAAACTTATAAGTTTCTCAAAAAGGCATATCAATCAATCTCTATAACGAGACATGGATTCCATCAACTAACTTATTATTTCACCAACATATATTATTATCATCCAACTCACCATGCATATTGACCCATCTCAGAATCTCACCTTTTAATAAATCAAAACGATAATTAATATATACAAATCATAATAGTTATATCAGGATTAAGAATATAAGTACATTTAATAGTTTTAGAGAATATGTTTTTGTGAGTCAGTCTAAAACAATTATCTCTACTCGGTCTCGTTCAATACATACAAAATGTACTAGCACAAGAAGTTGGAATTATACCGTTCCTATAGTCAAGATAAATTACATATAACTTCGTGCTACAATCGTACCCGATGGCATGTCCAATTTCCATACTAGATTGTGAACCAAAAACTTTATACTTATAAGAACCGAAGATTTAATCATCTGTGTATAAGCTAAAACTCTGCACACTAAATCATCTACTATATAAGTAAATAGACACCATAAACGAATATTGATCTATTGAAATTGAGCAAATATTTATTCTCTAATAAATATTATTTCTTTAACATATGGTTAATAGTATATATCCCAACAGAAATAACTAATTTAAAATGGAATAAATACACCACTAAAATGTCGGTCATAATCTAGGGGGATACTTATGGCTTACCCCAAAAAAAAACATGAAGATATGTGATTATTAATTCGACATTTTATGACATTTGCTATCTTGTTTACTGTGATTTGCTTATTTGATAAGATTTCACAAATTATAGAGTTTTTATTTTATTTTAAAAAAATAAGACTTGAGAAATCCAAATTGCATGTACAAATAAAATTTTAATTTCAAAACATGATTTGTAATCATATCTACAACAATCTTCGTAGCTCAGTTGATTGGTTACATAAATTCACACCTTATTGTTGAAGGTTTAATTTCCCATTCTATAATCTCTTTCCCGTTGGGAGGCCGCTAATAACCAGTGAATAACAAGTTTAATCCCTATCTTCATGACTGAGTTATTAAGAATCTAAAACTCTTATTATTGGTGAATTCAACAAGTTCTTTAAATTTTCGGAGAAAAAATGATTTTAAAGTTTGATTTCTTTTTTCTAGCTAAGCTCAAGTTAATTATATCCAATTAAGTTATTTGTCTTTTTTAAAAGATGAGAACTAATTACCCATGGTTAATTAAAGTTTAAATCACAAAGTAAATTGGGCTAATTTAAAGTGGCTAATTTAAATTGATCAATGTATTCAGTTATCTCAGCATTCAGTATATCATGTTCAGATCATATTATACTTGTTTTTATGCTTGTTCAGTTATATATTATTTCAATTTTACTCTATCTTATATGCTTAGTACCTTTAAAGTCGTCTTGCAAGGCTCAAAGGCGGCTGAGTCTTATAAGACTCATGATTTTTGAGTCTTGTAAGGCTCATTATTTTTTGAGCCTTATGTTAAAAGACCTTGTTTAAACGGTGTTAAAAAAAATTGCCCTTTTGGTATTATAATTAATTGAATTGTCCTTTTGAAATTTTCAAAAAAAATTGTTACCCTTTTGGTTCCGGGCTCTGCTATGTAAGACATAGGGGTATACAAAACCGAACCAAACCGAAAACCAAATCAAATCGGAAAAAAATCCGACTAGTGGTTTGGTTTGACTTGATTTGGTGTTGGAAAAAAAACCCGACTATATTTGGGTTGGGTTGGTTTCAACTAAAAAAAAACAACCCGAAACCAAACCAACCCGACATTATATATATAATTTTAAATTTTTTATTCTATACGTAAAAATATTTACCTTGATATATTTATAAATATTTCTTATACTTTTTCATAGTTTTTATCTTTTAATATATTTATTTTTGATTTTAAAGTTAGAATTCTTAATGATCCAATAAAGATTATAGTCCATACATTTTGGTAATTATAATAAATGTTCAATCAAAATCAAATTAATACTAATGCAAAAGGAGAAAATCAATTCAACACTAAGAATGAGAATAATATTGAATATTTATTTTTTAGTTTTGCATAGGTTTATACAATTAAAATACATAATCTAATTTTACTTTCTTTTAATATTTAGTCACGTAACTAATACTTATTGTACTTATTTTAGTATGATTTAATACTTTTAAATTATGATCAATTTCATTATGACTTATTAATTTAAAATATTTGTTTTACGCGATTTCATTATTATTATTTTTTGTTGGATATTTTAGTGTCATTAAGCATTTCATATTTTGTGTTATTTTTTTAAAAAAAAAAAACTTAGATAGTTGCATTATGGTAGGACTAAACAAATATTTGAAGTACAAGTAAATTATATGTTTGTATAATTACTTTAGCGGAAAAACCTGAAAAAACCCGAAAATCCGGAAAAAAACACCCAAAGTTGAAAAACCTGAGTTTTATTGGTTTGGTTTGGTTTATAAATTCAAAAATCCGACACAAATGGTTTGGTTTGATACTTAAAAAACATGAACCAACCCGGTCATATACACCCCTACAGTAGGACATGTTAAACTTTATACAAGCTTAAGTGTCTACTTGTGCGCATCCAAAGTTAAAGGGCATAAATGTGATTTGAAGTCAAACTAAAGAACATATTTATGTATTATGCCTAATTTTAATTGTGCGTATTTAGAATTTAGGAAACTTGCTAAAAAAATTATATGGTTAGGATTTCTTTTCCAAACAAATGTTAATTAGGAAACAGTTGTTAGGTTTTTTTAATTGCGCGTATTTACATTAAAATTAGGAAACTGTTGTTAGGTTTATTTAATTGCACGTATTTACGTACAAATTTGGAAACTTTCTAAAACATTTACTCTATTTTGTTAGGATCTGTTTTCCAATCCAAGATTAATTAGGAACCTTTTCGTGTATATATAGATGCATAATGTGAATTCTACTCACAATTTACTTACTTCTACTAGTTTTTTTCCAATGGCGAAAATGTACGGAATCGAATTCTATGGTGACCAAATCCAAGTGACTGTTACGAAGAGTGCTGCCGTTGTTAATGACTGGATTCTGGAAACTGTGCATCTCCATTGCCGGAGACACCACAAACTTGTAGTTGGTCTTGATATCGAGTGGCTGCCCTGTTTCAACCCTGACGAAAATCACCCTGTCGCTCTTCTCCAGCTTTGTGTAGGACGGCGTTGCTTACTCTTCCAACTCCTCCACAGAGATGGCCTTCCAGCATACCTCGCCAAGTTCCTTGGAGATCCCAATGTTAAGTTTGTTGGAGTCGGGGTTAAAGGAGACGCGGAGAAATTGCTTCGCGATCATAACTTGTTTGTGTCGAATACTGTGGATTTGAATCGATTGGCATTGTCGGTTTACGGAGAGGAAGTGTATGGAAAGATGGGATTGAAGAGAATGGCAAAAGAGGTACTTGGGAAAGTGATGGAGAAGCCAAAGAATGTGACATTGAGTAAGTGGGATGCTGAGGAATTGGTGTATGAACAAATTGAATATGCTGCTATTGATGCTTTTATGTCATTTGAGATCGGCAGGAATTTGCTTAATTTAGTGTGGAAGAGAGAAAGAGAGAGCCAATATTTGAATTGTCATTATCAACCACCGCCATTGTTGCTGCTGCAACATACTCGAGGGATGTTTCAAACATTTGCCCTCTTTTCAGTCTGAAAAACATACTAGAATGAATGTGAAATTTAGATAGTGTACTTGTTTTCTTCTTTTTTGGAACAATTGTAATAGTAGCAGTTCATATATTTTATAAGACAAATCATTTGCAACAATTTATTTTGTCAAAGCATTCACTTTTAGTTATATAATACTGATAAAATATAATTATAAGTAAAACCAATATGAGAAACATATTATTCTTTTAAAAGTTGGATCAGTCTTTTCCCATTAGTATAACTTCAATTCAAATTTTTATCAAATGAAAGTTCGTTTCCTCAATGAATGAATATTTCAACTGTACAATGTTTCTCTAAACCACTTCCATTGTGTTTATAATAACAATTAACAGCAGGTGTAAAGAGGGATAAAACAAATAAAAACCTATATCCCTACAGCTAAATAACCATTTGCTTTCAACATACAACTGATCTAACAAAAAGTATCTATAAAAAAAAAAAAAGAGAAAAGGGGGGGGTATATTTGTGGTGTGAGAAGACAGGAAAGGATTTTCCATCTTCATTGCCCACATACTTAACTGTTTACCACCAAAGTGAAGAGATTCCGAGCAGGATACCATGACGACGAGCAAAACTTGGTATATACATCTTGTTGCGTCACAGGTCTACTTCATGAAGATCATCACTGAGACTGCCGCCATTCGTTGAGGAATGCATCGAATTAACATCACTAGGCATGAATGACGACGGAGGCATACTCAATCTAGAACCCAGTGGTTTTATTTCAGATTTATTTGGGGATAAAGCATCAGGAAAGCTGCCACTCCATGATGCAGTTCGCCGGGAGTTAGTTGATAGAGAGCTAGCAACAGCTCCTTTATTGGAGAGGTTGTCCATGCTTGCAAATCTTTGGATAGGCGCAGTACTTGATGTTGGTGCAGGAAAATGGGTTGGTCCATTAACAGCAGAAACTGAATCACTCTCACTATTGCTTGAAGTTTCTTGCTCGTTGAAAGTACTGTTCCCCGTCTCTTCAACAGGGGACATCGGGGCGGGAACAAAAAACTTGGCATTGCCAGCGGTAGCTGGCTTTATGGAAGGAACAGATGGTGACTGGAATAGATTGGTTGGGTTACCACCACCTTTGTTGAATGTGTCAACATACCTGTCAAAAGAAGGAAGAGAAGCCAGTCAGCTTTTACAATTGAGTTATAGAAGAGAGCACCACATGCACTTATAGCCTTTCGGTGACCTATTCTTTGTATCCATTTTCTGTATGAAAGCCCTAGTACATGATCAGATGAAGTACTAAAGTAGGCTTGAAACCATTGCTTCTGCATCACTTCCAGTGATAGATTATTTCTTACATTGTTAAACGAACCTGTCAAATCAAATTTGATCCTGGAGCCACCATAACTAATAGACAAAAGTGATAAATGCTCGATAATATTTTTTGGACCAGTGTCTCATCAGGTGGATGTGTAACACAACATACCCCATGTATTCCCACAAAGTGGGATCCCGGGAGGGTAGAGTGTACCTTACCTGCCTTGGAGGTAGAGAGGCTGCTTCTGGTAGACCCTCCCACTCAAGGAAAAACAGTTCAAAGCAGTTCGGAAAAAGAAATAAGGGAAGTGAAGAAGCCATGTCAAAATACTATAAAAAGCATGACTAAAAATTGTTAATTTGACACATAGGAGCTTATCAAGTATTACTCTGGCCAGTTTAAAATCCTCTTTCAGGAGCAGACCAAGTAAGTAAATGGCTGTTTTGCCTAAGCCATCAAAAGGTTCAATCAGGTAGGGAGGATTACTCTTATTGCAGTCCAAAGATATCACTGACCATACTAGGTCTCTACTGGTACAATTTTTTTTATCAATCTACTGGTCCAACCATTTCATATGTAAATAATTAACACACAAAAATCACTTGCCTTGAACGAACACCCATACGACCACGAGCAGAGAATTGGTTGGAGGTAGGTGGAAGAGGTGGAATTCCAGCACCATTATCAGAAGAAGTTGGACTCTTCATTTCAGGAAATCCATTGTTGCATATAGGACTTTCACTTTTCAATACACTCTTCACATTATAATCTGGCGCTCCATTCGGGAAAGCAGGAGCGGTTGGTGGAGGTGCAAGGGGTGGTTCTGCAGCAGGAAGTTCAGCGCCTTCCTCTACCCATCTTTTAAGTTTTTCATCATAATAAAATTTATTCGAATCACCTAATTTTGCCTACAAGGGATCAAGAGACAAAAGGAAACAAGTGTCGACATCAAATTTTGTGAGGACTACAATCTAGAAAACGACAAAGATGAGAGAAAAATAAATATCTACCTGACGGCCTTGACGGGGTTTGAGTACTAATCCAACAGTTTTCTGGAGAAGCTGGGAGCCAAAGCCAAAGCGACGAAAGCGTGATATCCCTCCAGCTCCTGATGCATTGCTTCCTGTGTTACTTGAGCTTGCGTCCTTTGATGAGTCAGCCTGATCCAACACAAATTCACAACAAACTCCTCTTTTCAAGCCAGATTAGATAGATACAGTCCAACGTAATTTTTACAGAGAAACAGAATAAGACACCTGTCTTGGAGTTCTCCCAATGTCAGGCTCTGAAACACTTCTATTGTGCATCGTCATTCTACTGCTATCAGCTGCCCATTCACTACTTGGCTCTGAGGGGATCAGTGATGACATTGCCATGGTTGATTGACTACTTGAGACTCTAGGCGACACAAACTGATGATGATGTTCATTCCCTTGTGAACTACCACTTGTTGGCATAGGTGGTGGCAAGCCCCCAACAACACGATGAGCCGTGCTATCAAAAAGGTTCAGCAATTTACCAACCAATTTTGCAGGAGCCAAATTTGTGGAGAACCCTCCCTGTAAGCAGAAAGTTCCACCATAAGTATCTCTGAGACAATCATCCAACATAGATGAGTGAGAGGATATATAGGTACCTGTTGGTGAGTTTTAATCCTTTCCTCAAGAGATGACACTAACTGTCTCAGCGTTTCCGTCTCAGGGGTTCGGCCAGTTTTAAGTGATTTCGACAATGCTTGACAGTACCTAAAATTAAAAACACTAAGGAACCAGCTGAAAGGATCTCAAGTAACATGCTGAACAAAAAACTTGTATACTTACTTTAATGCGTCTGATATCCTCCCAACTTCAGCTAGCATGTGTGCGTACACAAGTTTATATGGTTGAAAAGGAGGGAGAATAAATTGAGAATTCCCCAGCACCTTTGAGTATTCATAAATCTCTGTCCTCTGTCAATACAAGCATTTGATCAGTCAAGCGATAAACCCGTGTTAACCAGTAGCACATACAGTTACATGAGTGAATATGCAGGCTGTGGCATAAGATGTTTCACATTTCTTCATATGACTAGAAAATGCACAATAACTAGAAGTAAGCAGCACCTGAATAGCCTCTGGACTAGCATAAGTTCGGGGGAATTTCAAGTGATCTGCACCCACAAGACACAATCTTGCGGTATCTGAATATTGTTCAAAGTTTGCTTCAGCCACTAGATAGCAAATGTGTGCAGCAACAATCTAGATCATTTTTTTTAGAAGATGTATGTAAGAAGCAGACAACAAAATCAAAGGCAATGCACTGAATGAGAGTAATATAAAAGAAAAACAAGGCACAAGACATACATCACTCCTCTCTTTCCACAAACAATCACCGAGATGAATAAGCACCAGTTCATCATCCTTCGTTCTGTTTGCAGTAATCACAGCCAAATTCTCTTCCCAGTCATCCAGCATGATATTGGCACCAAACTAGGATAAATAGAAGAAATCAAAATAAGGTGATAATCCAAAGAAGGTATTATCCTAAAATCTTTAACAAGCAATAAACTAGGGAAGAAAACAACAAAAGTCAACATTTTTTAAGGGAAAAAGTACAAATATACCCGCAAACTATCGTAAATGGTATGCAGATACCCTCCGTCATACTTTTGGGACATTGGTGCCCCTGCCATCCAAAAACTAGAGCACATTTACTCTAACGGAAGACTAAATAAGGACACGTGGCGCAATCTTATCCGTCGATCCATTATTTAATAATTGTCGGTCGGTGGATAAGGTCGGTGGATAAGATTATGACACGTGTATGTCCTTCCGAATAAAGGGTATATATGCTCTAATTTTTTGGACGGCAAGGACACCAATGTCCCAAAAGTATGACGGAGACTATCTGCGATAGTTCAGGGGTATAATTGTCCTTTTTCCCTTTTTTTAAAAAAAATGAGCAGATAGTCAATATCTAGACATAACACCCTCCAAAGAAACGGGAAAACAAGAGAAAGTGATCCACTTACAATCTATGGTGTTACCTAATAAAACGAAAATCACAACGTCAAAACATAACAAGACGGACCTCAAATAAAATTCACAAACAAACATAATGGTTAAGGGTAGCTATTAAAACATGTGTGGGTACATTAAGGTTCTGCACCTCTGACAGAACAATGCCCCCACCCAACTCATCATCAAAGCTCTGCACGTCTTACAGAACAATGGCCACACCTAACTTTTTTTTAAAATCACGGAGGCCACCTTGACTATTCCACCGGATATCCCCACCAGCATAGATATCGAGGAACTGGATCTGCCAACACTTAGGTGGATAGGAACAAGTTCCTTTTTCTCCTTTTTGTCTCTGCTAAGATTTGCACCCCAATGCCCACACCTTACTTATCTCCAACCAAACAGAAGTACCTGGACTTCAAAAGATCAGCCTTATAGAAATTCCACGGATCAAAATATACATAGCCATGCTCCATGTCCCCTTTTTTTTATCACAATCAGCCTTTCAGTACACACTAAAATGTTTTATGAGCTCTTTCTGTTGAAGCTTTAAAAGTCAAAGAACGATTATGATACTATGTTTATAAATACACAAAAATGATAATACTCTATAGAATGAAGATAATAAGAGCATATCAATGGCAAGATCCCCTTAAAAGGCTCAATTCCAGGGGATTAGACAATCATTAAAAAAATGAGTTCAAGGGGGAAAAGGCAGCAAAAAAGCTAATGAATACTAACTGCTTGTAACAAGTTATGAACACAAAACCTGTGCAGGCTGCTGAACCGCATTTACAACAGGCATGCCACTGTGAGCTCTAGAATCTAGAGAAAAGACATCAGCCGGTTGACCAGCAATTAGTAGGCACAGTGTCCGCAGAGGTGACCCTGCTACCAACTGTCGAAGTGCCATTTGCTTCACCGTTTCTCCATAGAACTGCAATTACGCATGAAATCAAGATATATTAAGAGAAGAAAGAGCGGAGGATGAAGAGGGTGGGGGCTAAAGGACTGCGGAGAACCAAACAAACCTGATCACCAAGCTGTGCAGCGAGAATAAGAGCTGGCCCCCACAACTGCCCCTCTTGTGCACATTGTAATGCTTCTTTCTTTCTTCCAGATACTAGAAGACTTTGAACCTCAGCAGCTGTCGCCTTGAAGCATATAACAAAAAGGGTTGGCTGATTTAGTAAACAATTAAAATAGAAACTAAGAACAGAAAGTTGTTTAAGAATTACCTGCATCTGTCCTTCAGAGGGCAATTGCTGCAAGCACTGGGCGAGAGAGCCATATTGATTGGCTTGCACCCCATTCCTCTTCACAGATGCAAACAATTTGGCTATTGCTGTTTCTGGAACATCACTTTCCTGTTCAAGTAGCAGAACAAAATTAGCAACAGCTACTGAGATTGTTGATTTTGGTGAAAATAAAATTAGACAGGAGCTATTTTCATGCTATCAGGGTATAGATGGTCGTCCAAGATGAAAACTTTAGAATGCATTCGTCCAAGATGAAAACTTTAGAATGCATTAAGGAAAGGAAGATATTCTCTCACGTAATTTCTTTTGACAAGGTAAAAATGAACCGTGAAAAAACAAGTTTAGCAAACTTCGCCAAATTTAACCAAATATTGTGAAGAACATAAGTATGCCAAAATTATTATAACAACTAGAACTTCAATACTTTTTCCTGGTTATTATAAGGTATTACAATACCAAAATCTATGGTGTTAATTCTAGAAAAAGATCTCTTCAAAAGATGAAGAACTCGAGACTTCATGTACTTCTGTAGTGAAAATCATCAAAGAGAACACAATAAAATGAAAAAGAAACATGTCCTCCGAAACCTCCAGTCACACTTTGAGATAGACAGTGATGTAGAGAATGCAGCCGAACTAAAGTGAACTTTTCAGTGCCCAAGATCTGACCTACTTCACAACTCTGCTCACGTGGTGACGCAAGCGCCTAATCATGGTTTCTTCTTGGTAATTATATGTGGAGCAGGGCTACTACTACCTCTATTATTAATTTGTTTAACTGTAGTCAACATCCATTACTAGATTTTCTTTCTTGTTTCCTACCTAATGCTCTCATCATATAGGGAAGAAAAGCCAGTTGAATTTCTTAAGCTTGGGGGAGATGCACACATCATGTAGGTGATCAAGTCAAATAATTCAAAATATAGAGAACAATCTATCTAAAAAGCCAAAGGTATGTTAGACCCAAAAAATGTAAGACGCATGAGAAGCTATAAAAGTCAGAGTGTGCTTATACCATGAAGTTTTCATAATCCAATAAACTTTGACCAGTAAAAGCATTTATCAAGTCTTTCAGTTGATAAAGGTGACATCTAATTCTATAAACCCAACTAAAGCAAGTCTAGGATAAATGGAGATATCAAAATGCATTAGAAGTGAAAGGAGTTAATATGCCTATACAGGCAACACAAACAGAAAACAATAAGATGGAATAAACTTTACTTAGTTGCGCAAGAGCTTGATTTCAACCAACAGTTCGTTTTGAAAGGTTAAAACAAACAAATCAATAACTAAATACATGCATGTTATTCCTACAAAATTTCAAATCTTACCTTCAACACAGCATCGGTACCAAAAGGAGAACGGAGTTTCCCATAATATTGACATGCTATTTTTAGCAATGACAGAAGCAACCTCAAAACTTCGCCTTTCCTGTAATCCAAGTCACGAGGTTCAGAGTTTGCAATTCTCTCATCAATCCATTTATTCAACTCCTTGATACTGGGACTTCCACCAACTAGCGGACCAGGGAATGATTGTTGGCACAAAGCTCGGGTATAGTCACATGCCCCCATCACAGGACTTGAACTATCAACTCTCTCAGACACAACATCCATCAAACTGAGCACAGATATTGAACCTCCTACAGGATTCTTTATCCACCATGCAGAAATACTTTCAATCATTAGTAAGAGTACTGCGACCTAAAATGTCAGGGAAAGACAAAAAAGGAAACAATTTTAACACAAACCTGACTTCCAAAGGATGAGTTCCCAAAAGAACTCTGATCTTTCATCACAATCAGTTTTCCACCAAAACCAAAAGAGACCAAAGCATGTGGTGGACGGCCAGCAGATGATTTTCCTGCAGTGGGAGCATGCGCAAACTGCTGGCTACTCTGAAATGCTTGCTGTGAATAATTGGCTGTGGTCTGAGTCCCATAGTAATCACTTGAGCGATGCTTCTGCTCATATTGCTGGAGTGTTGGCTGACTAAATTGCTGACCCAAACCCCCACCAGAGAAAAAACGTTGGTCATTTTGACTTTGAGTTGTGTTTGCATTGTATGGAACTGTTCCCTCATAATGATTAGTGATTTGCCTATTAAGATGGCTGCTTGCAGAAAAATCATGGTTGTAGTTGTTCTCTAATTGTTGGTTCCCCCTATATTCTGACACAGTGTTACTTTTTGCAACATTTTCATTTTGCGATATATTTGAGCTATGCTGATTCTGATTGTAATTACCAAAAGAGCCAGACCAGTTGTAATCTCCTCCACCGCTGCTAAATTCTTGGAATCTACTATTGTCATTGTGCCCGTATGCACCATAATTCCTTTGATCACTATTGTGAGAGGAAGTCTGCGCTGAAGCCAAACCATTCTGATCCAGTTGGCTCTCACCTTGAACAGTTGATTGGGCAGATGATGTGTAGCTCTCCAGCGAGCGCCATTCAAGTGCAATTGTATCATAATACCAACCAGGGTACTGAGGATCAAAAACCATATGTGACGGATACCCATTGTTAAGTTGTGAGGCCTGATTCCAGTCAGTTGTGACAACACCTGCATCACTAGCCAGTGTCGCTTGATTCCAGTCAGTCACAGTCCCCCTATTGTCACTTGCCTGCATAGCCTGATTCCAGTTTGCCAGATTCTGAGTAGCATCGTTTACCTGCGAAACCTGATTCCAATTAGTGACACTCTCAGTGGTACCACTCTCAGCTGCATTGCCAGATACAGACTGAGCAGTTTTCTGTAGGTACGAGACCTCTAACGTTCCATCAGAAACTGACCAATCAGAAACCAAATTAGAATCAGTACTTCCTTGTATATTAGATCCTGAATCATAACTATCAACCTGATACCACTGCCCGGTACTTGTGTCATACTTCCATCCTGGATAAAGATTTTCCCAATACTGGGTACTATTTAGATCCTGTCCATCTGCAACTTGTTCTGCGGTAGCATCATGGACGTAACTATCTTGACCCTGTGTTAAGGAACTAGAATTCTCCAGATGCGCTGTTTCATGAACTTGTTTTGTGTCATGAACCTGTTCAGCTGGCGAAACAGTTGACCCCTTATTCACATTCTCACCAATATTTCCCGTCGCATCACTGTTATTATCTCCCAATTCACTGAAAAAGTCCATGTAGGATCCAAACCCAGAAGCATCATTCGTAACTGGATCAGCATGGAAAGCACCCCATCCAACTTCCTTCACACCAGAATTGCTCGACCCACTGGTCTGATTCTCCGTCTTACCATCAATTACCTCAGTCCCCAAATTACCGTTGCTGGATTCGAGTAAACCATCTGACATTCCAGAAGTCAATGACACTAAAGAACCACTACTGTTCTCTCTTTTCCCCTCAACTACCAAACCCGGTTTAGCAATGGTATCAACACCTTTATCTACTTTCTCCCCTTCCTTCTTCCCAGTATCAACTCCACTATCAACATCATCACTTATACTGAGATCAGCAAAGGCTTTAACCTCATCAGATTCATTTCCATCAACATACACCGAGCTCGCACTCGCACCCAAACCCAAACCCGTTGACGATGTAGTTGCATTAAAACCAACATCATCATCATCATCATTAACCAACTTATCAAAAAAATCCTCATCCGTCTGATCCTCCACTAAAAATGGAGGATTCGAAGCCATCAAACTACTCAATAAAATCCTAACCCTAATCCTAACACAATTCCGCTCAATCAAACTCCAAAATCGAGCTAACAAGTATCAGATCGGACCTCAAAACTTCAATTAATTGCAGAAAAACAACAATTTCTGCATTGAATTGAAGCACAAAACCGGCAAGATCTAATTTTTCGCCGGATCTCAACAACACCAAAATCAAACCCAAAAGTATCGCCGAAAATTGGAAAATTGTCGATTGAATTCAACGCATCAGAATTGTAAAATCAAACCAAAAATTAATGCATGAAGTAATTAACTTACAGATCGAAGAAGCAAAATTCTCTGACGATATATATATATATATATATACTTGTTCTTCTTTTTCTTTTTTTTCTATATAGAAAACAAATGAGAAAGCTCTCGTTTTCCTCTTTTGGTCCAAAACTCTCAAAATATTTATACTTATTTATATTTATAATTATATCTTATATTTTTAATTTTCTATTCCGTGTTCAATATTCATATAAAAAAATCGATTAGATTTGATTTTTCCAACAAAAAATTCAGGTTGAAGATAAAATGTATATCATATCTTGTTTATTTCATTTATATACGAATTTTTATTTTCACGCTTTGATTATATACGAGTTTATCGACAATTTTTAAAATATAATGTGTCCTAATTTATATTTATGTCATAGTTGACAAACAATTATCAGTATATACAAAAAAAAAATATTAGACAGATATTTATAAATTATTTTTTATAGGAAAGATATATGTTCGTAATATAGAATGAACATATATAAAAAAATATATTATACTTCAATCTGAATTTTGAACTGAGTATAAATTGAAATTAGATTGTCGTAAAATATAACGATATAATTTAAGTAAAATATAAAACGATAATAAAACAAAAAAAAATATGGATATCTTCACACTGGTTTAAGCAGTACAAAACTTCTTGTCTTCAACACTTGATAATATTTATTCTACTCAATTTAGTTACAATTGAGACTAAAATTACAACACTATATATGACTTTATTGCTTCAAGTTATAATAGAAATTTGTTTTTCTTTTTATCTTAAATTATTTATCGTGTTTTTTCACATGCCTCTTACAAATATTAATTAGAAGGAAATTTTGATTATTTATTTTATGTATGTTTTACGATGTGATTTATTTTCATCAAATATTTACTCTATCGTGTGTTTGTAGTCTATAAGTACATTTATTATTAAGGATACAAATAAAAAATTGATCAATTTTGTTAAACTGTTTAAATAGTAAATAATTTAAAGTAACTATTTTAAAAATTACGACGGATAATTTAATACAAAGAAATTACTCATATCTAATGTTAAAAATCAATATATATTGTACATAATTTCATAATAGTGTCATGTATTTTTGCTTAAACATTTAAATGCTAAAATTAACTTTATTAATTTGATGCTAAACTTCTATTTTCTCTGTCTAACAATACTTGTCTACTGTTAATTTGTATATTTTTAAGAAATTATAAATAGAAAAGTAAGTTTATTATGTTAACCTTTGAATATACTCCCTTCATTCACTTTTACTTGTTACTTTTTTTAGTCATTTTGACATATCAAAAAAAGACAATAAGTAATACTTTTCCATGTTTACCCACCGCGTTAAATACTCTTTCTTCAAATCATTTTCAAGACATAATACTAAAAATCATTTAATATGGATAGTTTGGTAAAATATCTATATCAATAATTATTTTTTTAATGGTTGTGTCAAGTTAAAAAGTAACAAGTAAAAGTGAACAGATAGAGTAATAAATATAATAACTTGAAAAATATAATAAAAAAGTGACTATAATTAATGATAAGAATAAATTAGAAATTAAATATAAATTAATTTCATAAGAGGACAAATATTATTAGATTCTAAAATAGTATAATGAATAACAAAATGAAATATATGGATAAATATTTACCCTATTTTACTTCATTATTTTTTGAAAACTTTGTGTCCATAGGCTCTACTTATCAAATTTATTGCCATGTACTAGTATTCAATTAACCACATCATATAATTGAAACAAGGAAATCATTAATACATAATTATTTTAAATTATTTATCATATTATAATTATATATATGCAATAAATGAGAGTGACAATGAAGTGGGGGCTAAAATGTTTACCCCTTTAATCTATAGGCCTCTATAAAATTATGTGATGTAGTGTATTTCACTCTTTATTAGGGTACTTTTTTAATATAGCGATGCATTTAAAAATCACAAACTAAAAACACACAAGAATGTTAATTTTATAATTTTAAATACATCAAAAGGAATGTTAAGATTTAA